>BGPR01026481.1:0-21484 GCA_013235015.1 Araneus ventricosus | reverse complement strand
TAGTACAATAATAGATGACTGTACGAAGCTTGTTTCATAATTTTTTTCCTTTAATTGTAGATAAACTATACTATTAAAATCGAGAGTAAACATATGTATCTATGTATGTGAGGCTATCTTCTCACGAACCGCTGAACGCAGAAATGCGCTGAAAGTGGCAAAAGTGTGGAAATAATCCAATCAATCCATTTTGACCATTTAAATTCCGAAATTACAATTATTTAAAAAATATTAATTAAAAACGCAAAAAAGAATGAATCTATCGTGCAGACATTCTTTGCCGATTTTCCAAAATTTTCATTTTTCCCCTATTATTAATTATTTACATACGGTGTACTTTCATTTTTACCACGTTTTTATTAACTAGCTTTCTTGCCTGTCTGTTCGGTACAAATTTTGCAATCGATTTTAAACTAACTTCCCGATGAGCTGGAGACTTGGAACTTTAAACATAGATCAGAACAAGATGACAATGCAATATTAATTCGCGTTCTTGTCTGTTTGTCTGTCATTTCATATTTTTCATGACGCATCCGCATTATGTTTTTCATTATATCTCGAAAACTTTTAACATGACAGACTTGGTTCTTGGGTATATGGATGGACCATGGGATCATCGAAGAACCCCCGTATTTAAGCCATATCTTTGCGCATGCGCAGTATATTTTTCATTATATCTCGAAGGTCTTTGCGTCACCTAATTTACTTTTTCAGGAAAATAACAATTTCCTATTTATGATCGGGTGAAGAGAAACTGAAATGAACCTGAAATTTGCCACATGTCTCCGTCATAATCTCATCAAGATGTTTAAAATCGATTGCAAAATTTCACACACACAAGACTAAAAAGCAGAAAATAATTATTTAAATAAAATAAAAATTTTAATATACTACGTTTTTAAAACGGATTAAAAAGTATAAAATAATTTCTTCTAGCCCCATACAGATTTAAAACGAAAAACGTGGGGTGCATGCAATAGATAATTGATACATAAATAGTTTATTTCAGTCACTAACAATTTTATTGCAATGGAAATGATATGAACTGTTGTGTGAGTTTTCTCAACGACAGCTACTCCCTACACTCCTTATTGTTAAATATTGCACGTGCCCCACGTTTTTCGTTTTAAATCTGTATGGGGCTAGAAGAAATTATTTTATACTTTTTAGTCCGTTTTAAAAACGTGGTATATTAAAATTTTAATTTTATTTAAATAATTATTATATTTTTATTTATTTCCCTTCATCTTTCTGAACCGTAGTAACGGAAGCTGGTATGTATCCTGTATGCAAGCTTCCGTGTTTTGATTTATAAACATGTGGAAAGAATCTTTTTCTTGCATTTTATCTTTCTTTTTTTGTCTTAGGTGTTTTATTTCGAAACGTTACTGTTATGATGTAATAAAAAGTCTGGATTTAAAAGGATATTTACGTTTTTTCGGAAAATTAAGTGAAAATATTATTTGGAAAAACGGAGGAGGTCATATGAAAATATATATATCCCGAGGCCTCACGTGATCTCCCTTCTTCTCTCCGCCAATGAATGACGCATTATTCGAGATAGCCCGCGCAACGCCGGGCTACGCATCTACTATTAGATATATCCGGATTATTTATTAGAGTTAGTCGAAATACCTGAAAAGCCGATATTTAGCGACAAAGATTTTAGCTTTGAACGTTCCCCAGAGTTGCTATCAATATTCCATATGTAGCAAGCGTGCCAAGTGCGCTAAACAGAAGTGATCGGTCAATGGTATACGTTTTCCAGAGGGTTAAAACGATTTCTCTCTTGAAGTTCCTTCTCACCATCTTCTTCAGCTCCGTGTAACGAAACGGAAGAAATCCAGGTAAGGATACGATCAGTCCTCGTGCTAACCTTCCAGCTTGAACAGCTTCTGATGCAGAAAATATTACACTCAGCAGCACAATCGAAAAATAAATCCCGCTGAACAAGTAAAGAATAGAGAATTCAAAATGTGTTTCCAGTAGAAATATTAAGGAATAGATCGGCCGAAACAGACCTGCCATGCTGCTCACAACTAGGACAAAAACAGTGTAGGAAAAAATGTCGTCTATGTTACTCAAAACATTAGCTAACTCGCCATAAGCATGAAGTAACTGACAGGCGCTCTCTTCTTCTTTCACAGACTGGATCTGATTTGCAATATGGAGGAAAAGGCATCGCATTTGGACACAGAGAAAAGTGTAGCAAGCTGTTGTGCCAATAATGAGAATACTGCTCCCCAGAGTATAAAAAGATACGGCAAAATCACGAAGCGGAGGAAGGCAATTTGAACTTAATTTCGAAAAGCCACGGGATAAAGTATAATTCTTCAAGTATTCTTGGTCGATGATTCTTCGCTCTGAACAAAAATATATGTATAGATATGCGACACATAAGCTGTACATTACAATGCAAAAGACATAGATCGCTGTTTTCCTTTTCCTGTAATCTGTATCGCATTGCAATTGGTGCGAAATTCGATTGAGGATCTTCAGTATCTGCCCGATTTGGTTCTGAGATCTTCTGATTAAATAATAATAAGAAATCTGTATCAGGAAAACAAGAAGAAGAGGGCCTTCTATTTTCTTCATAGGCAGAATCAGCACCCACAGCAGCTGGCAAACCGCAGGAAATACTAAAACAAACATGTTTCCAATTTGAATGAAGATATTGAAATGCATATGCTTTTTACTTTTATTAGATTCTCGCCTAGGGTATGAACTTATATCCACTCCTTTTATGTAGAAGAGCAGCAGTATAGGACTGAAAGATTTCAAAAATTCTTTACCAGATCTTCGACAGTCTTCAGGTGCGTTAACGACTTTCCAATTGTTGGGAACGGTTACTACTCTCATCGTAAAAATTTTATTAGATTTTGATAACAAACATCCAAATTTGTTGAATGTCTATCTATTTGGTTTGAATCCAACTTACCAGAAACTTCTGATTGCCAGAGAGCTAGGATATTTGTCACTGTGCAATTGAAATCTACTGAGACGAACATGAACGAAAGTTAGCCCTAAGAAGATTGCAGGTGATGGATTTTTACTGGACTGGCCTGAAAGAAACTTGCAAGAAAAGTGTGCTTGTCAGAAAGTTCGTATGTTTGCTACAATGGAATCAATAGCTACAGAGACTGACATGAAAGAAAACTAGGTCGCTACAAGAATGTAGTTGCTGAAATTCTACCTGGTTGATTTACATGAATTTAAAGAGAAACTTATACTTGACAGACAATTCATATATTTGCCTCTATGGAAGGAAAAGCGGCAAATGCTGTTTATTGGTGAAGCGAAGTGAAATCATTATGAGTATAGCGTTTTGTTATGAAGTGAAGAGACTATGACTCGATGTAGAAGTCTGTTCCGAGACTGAATGTAACGTTTTCGTGTGGTTCTGTTTTGTCCTGTGTGTTTGTTCGTACAACTAATAACGACGTCTATGTTGTATTTTCTCTCCATTCGTTTCCAAGGACTCGTCCTAGAATCTTCTGAGAGTGATTTTTTACACCTTTATACAAAAGCTAAGACTAACATGGAAGAAAGTTGCTCCAAAAAGCCTGTCGATAGAAAGTAATATCAACATTCACAAACAGAAACAAGCTTTTAAGTGGATGAAGAAATGACTTTTATATCGGGTAAGCGTAGCAAATGTATTGGATAATCATCTCTTTTTGAGGACTTTCCCAATGCTCTGTTTGCATCTATATATGGGTTATTGCTTGCGTTATCATCAAAATGAGTCAATTTTTGTCATATAGGGAGATTTATTACTACTTCAGTTGGAAGGTTTATTCCCTTAAAATATTATAGAATGCTTTAATAATGATAATAACATCTGTTATTGTAACTGCGACATGTTCAATCTGCTAATCTTAGATCTAACCGCAATGAGATCCTATTGAAACTTTTCTGTCATTTAGTGAAAAATTCACCAGTTCATTTAGTAAAAGCTTTGAAAACTTGCGAGCCTTTTACTTCTGAAACATGTTCTATGGAATTATTTTATAAATCCATTCAATGAAATGAGAAAATTTGTTATTAAAAATTGATTTTCAATTATATAAGTGCCTTACTCAAGTTAAAACGGGAAAATCCTCGTTTGGGGAAAATATTCGCTTGGTCTTGAGTTTGAACCAAATAGAACTAAATATTGGGAAACAAGCTTTTTTCATCTATGTCATCCGTCTTTCTGCAAAGTGAATTGCAGAAAGAAGAAGGAAATAGATAAAAAATTTGTCTGGAATAGATGAAAAAGTCTTTCTGCAAACTATTCCTCTTTCAAAAGTTTAAATAAAAACTTAAATTTTAATTTGTCCGTTTTTCTTATTAAGAAACAAATCAAAGGAATATACTATCATATGAATTTGGTATTGTATTCTTTCGAAAATCCTAAAGTTTAGATGATTTCAAAGTTTAAAATATATATATATATTATATATTTGATTTTATTATTAAAATCAAAAAATTTTATAACTTAAAATTGTTGGAGAACAAAAATGGTATTTCATTCTCGTTATTTATTAACCGGAAATTCCTTCATATTGACAGAAACTTCCAGTAAATGAATTATTAAAAGAAACAGCAAAACAATATAAAAAAGTTCAACTTTATTCAATACTTGTCCGGTCTTTTATAAATAAGTTAATGTTTATTAATATAACTTTATTGCGGGAATATTTATCAATTTTTTTATGAAATGATTCATTAATTAATGGTACAGAAGGTTTCTTTCATTTATATAATCATAGTATACAGTATTACATATACCTCTTGCATTGTTAGCCAATTTTTGAGGGCATCTTATTCTTTTGGGAATCCTGACCATAAAATTTTCATACTAATTGGTCACTTTGTTAAATGTCTTTCAAAGACTCATCTCCACCCAACGCCGAAGAATTCAAGATAGGGCCCATTTCACAATACAGTATTTCTTTAGCAATGTTGGTTTCATTTTTTAACTAACATTTCAACAATTTTTGTCTAAATCAACTAATGACTCATGTTTCGCCAAAATTGCTCCAGCCGTTCTAAATAAACACTTCTACATGTCTCATCGGAGGTTATCATCGTAAAGAATTGATTGAAAAAGATTTAACCCCTCGATATTTTTATTTCGACATATAGATGAATGCGACTTGAGTTTCATTTCGATTAGTCCATCCACAAGAGACGCCAGACCTACGATGACAAAGGAAGTAAAAAGTTCTTTAAGCTAGCAAACCTAGATCCATCTATGAAGAAAAATTCCAACTAATTAATCAGAAGAAAATAGGCTTTTATTTAAACAGTTACAACAAATAAAATTAAAAAACTATTAATAAAGAAAAATTATAAACTTTTTGTACTCATTTGAAAAAAACTATTAACATTAATGAAAGAATCTGGGAATTCGTTGTCTTTAAGAATATTCTTTAAATTATCTGAAGCTTTAACAAAATTTGAATGGTTATTACAAATGCTATTTATTCTTTAATTTGAGAAAAAATGGAATTCGTTAAAATTTTATAATGAAGGTTAGTATGAAAATTACAAAGTGTTATAGCCTTAAATTTAAATTCTTTTCTTTTAACGTAAATGCCAAATATACGAATAGAGACTACTGAATTTAATATTTTAATTTCCATATCTAAAAAATTGCATTTGTTTATTTCATTATTAGTTTTGTTTCATTTAAGGCTATAACATTTTGTAAATTTCATACTAATCTTCATTATAAAATTTTAAAGAATTCCATTTTTTCTGAAATTAATAGAATAAATAGCATTTGTAATAAACATTCAAATTTTGTTAAAGCTTTAGATAATTTAAAGAATATTCTTAAACGGATTCCCAGATTCTTTCATTAATATTAATAGTTTTTTTCAAATGAGTACAAAATATTTATAATTTTTCTTTATTAATAGTTTTTTAATTTTATTTGTTATAACTGTTTAAATATTAGCCTATTTTCTTCTGATTAATTAGTTGGAATTTTTCTTCATAGATGGAGCTAGGTTTGCTAGCTTCCAGAGCTTTTTACTTCCTTTGTCATCGTGCGTCTGGCGTCTCTTGTCTTCATCATAATTTCGGCAGAGAGGGTAAATTATTTTGCACACTCTAGTTTCTTTTGGATTTTTATTAAGCAATTTTGCCTCTTGAATTTTTCAAAGAAACTTGAACGGCGAACTTGTGCTTGATCGGGAGTTTGTCTTTCGATACGGAGACTATGAGCGGCTGTATTTCTTCTCGGCCAGCTTAAGATTGAACTGGAGTTTCTGCTTCGATGCGTCTTCTATAAGCGGCTGCATCTACTGCACGAATCCTGTCCTATCTTTGCCTCGCTAACCATCTTGCTTTCCTTTCCTTTGTCATCCGCCGTTTCTGCGATGGGTTTTTCGTCGGTATTCATCGTAAAAAATATTTTAAACTAATTCATGATTGTAAAGTATTAAATTATAGTAAAAATATGTACATAATAATTCAATAACCATGAGTCAAAATTTAAAATTTCAAAGGAATTCTATTTCGAAATTCTAATCAAAACAAATCACTTCTCTGCTTGTCAATACGTTGCCAAAAAATATTATCAAATTATATCATCACGATTGCAATAAATAATCAGATGCATCGTGGCGTTCAAACTACGTCACGCGCATGATATACCACTGACGTGATTTACTACTTTCTATTAGAAAACGGTAAATAATTTGAAATATATGATTCATATAATTTAAAATTTCTCGGGAACTATTGATAATAGAGAGATAAATTTTATATCAATCGATAGAAAATTTTATTTCACTATTTTAGAGCTATTAAATTTGAAATTAGAATGACAATTACTTTTTTAAATTTAAAATTACTGAAATTTAGGTTCTCTAACAACGAAATAATGCTGTTTACCGTCTCGCAGTGCTATGACGCGAGTTTTATTATTGGTGACGTCAGAGCGTTACCGGATCAGTGAGAGACAAATCTGGGCTATTATATTAGTAATACTCTTCTTGTGTATGACTTTACTAAGGTATCTGATATTCTGTAGATTTTTTGCATATTCAGTGCGTGTCTTTTTCATGCCTTTGATTAAATTTTCGTAACTTTGGGGTGATTACCGTTAAGGTTTAACTTCGGAAGTACGCAATGAAGTCAATTTCTTTTTCGTAGTTTATCTTTTTTAAAACAGTGCTATACTATCCTGTAATATATTTGGATGTATAAAAACATATTATCATTCTTTTAGCTTGGTTCTGCTTTCTTACTGTAGTGCATTATGTTTTTATTGAATCAGCAAGCAAATATTCTCCAAGATGTTACAAAAATTTTGAAACATATTCGGTATTACACATAAAACTTCAATGCTGAATAATTCTACTTACTGACCTTCCATTTTCACGGCGGGCTGCATTCCTCCCATTGGGGTCTCAGGAAGGAATTTGATTCACACACCAAAACGCCACAAAAAACCTTGTATGGGAGATCCTCTACTTCTCGGTAACTACATATGTTAAAAACATAACTAATGTCTTATTTTAGAGATAAAGGGTAACAACAGAAGTTACAAAAAAGAAATTGAAAATCGGAATTATAGTTCAGCGACTACTGAGTCACAAAGTTGGGCAAAAATATGCATGAATTGGTGACGCGATCCTCTATATCTCGGTAAGTGCATATGTTAAAAACATAACTAATGTCTTATTTTATAGATTAAGGGTAACAACAGAAGTTACAAAAAAATTTGAAAATTGGAATTGTAGTTCAGCAACTGTCGCGTTGTATACCATCTTCTGTTTTCATTCATCCGGGAGTAGATGCATCCCTTTTGAAAACGTTCTTGTTCAGCGCACTTATAAAATGTTCAGAGACAAGTTTGCTGATCGATGAAGAGTTTCATATAGATAAAGATGTTCCAATTATTGTTATTTGTGACTTGAATGTAGATGTCAAAGGGAATGAGAAAGCGTTCGGTTGAAGAAGCATTTTGATTTGAACATGGTACCAACAAATTTTCCTAGTACTCTGAGGAATTCATATACTGATTCAACTTTTACAAGAAGCATTAGTGCCGAATTATTAAATTATGTGTGTTATTTTTCATATCATTGACCTATCCTACACAGAATTGTAACATTCTCGATTGAAGAATTCAAAACAAAAGAATTGACATTGTAATATATTTTATTAAGAATTAAAATAATTTTCATTGTAACCTTAGTTTCATTTTATTTCGTCAATTTTCAATACATTAATATTTCAGAGAAACAAAAGAGAATTGAGAGTAACTTCGAGAAACAAAATATAATTGAGAGTAACTTTGAGAAACAAAAGATAATCACGACTACGAGACACAAGAGTATCGCGAGTAACTTCGAGAAACAAAGGAGTATCGCGAGTAACAAAGAGAAACCGAGAAACTACGAGAAACAAACGAGTCACGCGAGTAAAGTAGTCCTACGCCTTTAACATCTGCGGCTGTTTGAAAAAGACAGCCACTTGTCATTTTTTTTTTATGAATAGCAGACTATTCTAGAACGATTCATCAAACAAGCTGTTGGATTAATTGAAGTTTAATATTTTCCCGTTTCTAATTAAATTTCAAATATTAGGTAAGATGACAGAAAATCAAAGAGGCGCACAACCCAATAGACAGCACTGTGAAAGTCTTCTAAAATAGCACGAGTTTAATGTCAATCAAAATTTGAAGTTTAAAAATATTTTATTGAGGAAGCCTTTAAGACCAATATAAGTATAAAAGATTCAATTGAAATGTTTCGCAAAGCAGCTGGTCGCTAAAGGTGGCTAGTATTGAATGAGTATGAAGAATCCGTATGAAATGCGAATAGAGAAACTGTATGATATCCAATATCGACAATCAATTGAAAATTCTTATTTTGGAGTTATCCAATTGGAAAATATGCAACTTCCGTAGGTAAGGACATGAAAATACAGCAAACAAGAACTAAAGCCCTGTTCTTCTGAATAGTCTTTGGCGTAGATTGGCAAATCTTGGCTCTTGTGCCGTAAAAAGTGACTCACTCACTCAGTGTTCTCAATGGGATGCATCAGTTTCTAAAATCTTAAAAGTTTTGCCAACAGTAAGGCTATGTTTTGTGAGGAAATGGAGTGATGCACTGTTCACAAAAATTTGTGAATATTTCAAAATGAATATGAAACGATAGAAAAAGAAGTTTTTTTATTTTAACATGATAACATTTATAGGCTGGATACTATTTATAAATTAGAAAATCACCCGTCATGGTATGACGGGTGCAAATTGCCTTTTCATTCGAGAGATTTCTCGTCAAATTTGACGTGTTTAAATAGATGTATATGCGAGAGAGATGTTTAGCATTGATTAAAACAATTAAAATAAGCATATGTTTTATGACGGGGAATATTTTCTTCATTTACATATTATTTACATATTTCTTTATTCAAAAAACCTCTCGGTAAACAACATTCCGTGTCAGCTATTTTTCGTTTTCTAACAATTTTCCTTGTACTTCAGATGTCTTTGTGTAAATGTTAACGTTGCCAAAAAATATTATCAAATTTTATCATCACGATTGCAATAAATAATCAGGTGCATTGTGGCGTCCAAACTATATCACGCGCATGATATACCACTGACGTAATTTACTATTTTCTGTTAAAAAACGGAAATTAATTTGAAATATATGATTAATATAATTTAAAATTTCTCGGGAATTATTGATCATAGCGAGATAAATTTTATATCAATCGATAGCAAATTTTATTTCACTATTTTAGAGGTATTAAATTTGAAATTAGAACTCGACTCCATTAGGGACGTTCATGCAGACAACGAACAGAATAGGTGCAAGGCTATTGAAAGAACATGGGTTAAATATCTATCAAAATTTGAAATTTAAAATTACTTTGTTAAGCGAACCATGAATATATCAATTTATACATAACAGATTCAGTTGAAATTATATTCCCGGCGAACAAACTGGTTTCCAAAGGCTGCTAGTGTGCATTAAAAGAGCTCTTTCATTACATATAGATTAACTCGACATTTTTAATATGTAAATGTCGACATTTTACGAAATTCTAAGTTTATTTCAAACACACCTGAAGAAGATTTTATAGATAACTAACCTACTATTCTTGTGGCATATTCGTGTGTTTTAATTATATAGTGAAAAAAGAGCTCTCTCACTATGTATAGATTAGTGTAAAATTTTTAATATGCGATGTTGACATTTTCGAAAAGCACAAGGTTTATTTTAAACACATATTAAGAATACTTCATAAGAAATAGATCAATGAAAACGTAAAGATTTTAATGCATAAGTGTAAGAGTGCCGAATACAAAAAGGAAGTTCGAATATTAACCGTAACTATGACTCTTGTACTAACTAGTTGTAACCCGAAAATTTAAAAAATATGTATTATGCTTTTGTAACAGTATCCATAGAAAATGAGTCAAATGTCCACTAATAGATGTCACCAATAAACTTCAGCCATTCATTTCCAGTAAACATAATAACCGAATCTTGGCTTTAAGTAACGGCTTAAAGTTTATTTTTACATCATAAAATTCGAGCTTTCCTAAAAAAAAGTTCAACTTATGTATATATTAATATATATTAAATAACTACTGAAAAAATCAAATCTTATGCAACTGAAATAAAAGCAATTTGTTAGGTCCAGCAATTATTACCAGTCTTTAATAACATATGATTTTAATAAAAAAATTTGATACTTTAGTTCAATCAATCGTTCAATAAACTATGCATTTTCAAAGATAAACTTTGATTTTAATACTAAATTACCGACAAGTTTACACATTGTTGAAATTTCTGAAAATTTTTTATAGCTGGATAATGTGATATGTAGTAAAAATATCAAAATATGTTGAAAGCGAGAAGAATAATAAAGAAGAGTATATTCATTTAAGTAAAGAATTTACCATTTAAGAGCGTGTATTTATTTTATTGAACTTTGCAGATTACATTACGCTACACATTACGCTTGAAAGAATACATATTATGTAGACATGTACAGACGAACATCTATATATCGAACTTGAAGATTTCTGGGGGATAAAAGATACATATAAATTTTGATATACAGAAGTACATACTGAACATTATCATTTTCTTATTAAATGCAACTATGCGTAGTTAATTTGGCGAGGTTAAAGAAAACTTAAAAATAAAACTATTAAATAAATTTGTTTTAAAAACTGTAAAAAAATTGTTTTCAAATTTGTTTACAATGTTATAAAGCTACGTTTTCGATCTCCTGAGACACTTTCAAAGATTTTAATAACCAATTTAACCCCTTCTTTTATTTTTTTAAACTTCCGTCCGAAAAAAGCATATTTTTTTATTGCCGAAATTTAATACATGTTCTATCCTGAATTCGAAAATGCGAAATTTTTTTGTCGGTAGGCAGTTTTTGCTGGTGGTCATGCATGTGATATACCTTTCACTGATCTCCAGTTTTCCCTGCAATGCACCCAAGTTTGAAATTAAAACAAAATACTCTCTGATAATCGCCATCCTTAGGAATATTCAGAAATACAAAAAATAATCGCGCAATATAACGCGTTGCGTAAGTAAAGCGAATTCACTTTAAACGATGCAATTTTTCTCTTCATCGCATGACATGCGACGCGGACTGTACGGGCATGAGATGGCCAAACGTATGACGCGCGATGCCGACCCTACGGGCACGAGATGGCCGAATGTATGACGTGCGACGCTGTCCGTACGGGCAAGAGATGGCCGAACGTATGCCGTGCGACGCCGACCGTACGAGCACGAAATGGCCGAAAGTATGACGTGCGACGCCGACCGTACGGACACGAGATGATCGAACGTATGACGTGCGACGCCGACCACGAAGGGGTTAATTTGCAACATTTAAGAACAACGCAACACATTGCTTTGGGACGGGCATCTTAATGTAGGCCAGATGACGAGGCCAGCAAATGAACCGGTCACCCGCTCTCTAGATTTCCATGCCACACGGATGTTAGGATATTTGGCCCACGATGACAGAATAAACGAGGACGAGGCCTCGTTGGAGATGGCGGATCGTGAGTGGAATCGTGTTTCGAATCCAAGGTCATTCATCCCCGATGCCAATTCTACCACACTGGCAACGCGGCAAATCAGTTCCACGGCTTTTTACTTTCTTGTATACGAAGTATACAAAGAGAAAGTTTTGTAATCGTCAAAAAATTCGAACTCGATATTTTGACGAATCTCCACGTTTTAGACCTCCCTGAGTCCGAAAATCACCATTTTGGAATTATGTCTGTCTGTGAACACGATAACTCGAAAACTATAGGAGCTAGAGGAATGAAATTTAGTATGTGATATTTGCACATAATGTGTATGTTTCTATCAACTTTTGGACAAAATGTGTCCACGGGAAGTCTGTCTGTCTGTGTTCATGTGAACACGATAACTCAAAAACTTGAATAGCTAGATGGATAATATTTGGTACACAGTTTTATCATCAGGAATGCAGGTCCTTATCAAATTTTCGACGAAATCCGTCAAAGGGTTGACTGTCTGTCGGTCTGTATAATCGCATACTTGTGAATATGATAACGCCTAAACGCTATAAAATAAAAAATTTTAGGTATGAGGTCTGCTAACATTAATTGTAGAACCGTGCCCAATTTTCCTTTCAATCGGTTGAAAACAAGGCGTTCAAATTGCATATTCTGTTTCTTCGCCATTCTAAGACGCAAAAAGAGGCGCGACCGATTCGCTTTTTTCTCCCTGTCTTAGGGAATGGCGCACTCATATATTCACAAGCGTAATTAAGACAACATAGCCAGTTTTAGTAGACAGCCAACAGTTTCCAGTTTTACTATTAGGTGTCACCCACAGTTACTTAAAGGCCCTGGGCTCAACATAAAATATTCCAAAGGTTTTATTTTCTATTGTTACGTCTGATAGTCATTTTGGAAATATCATGGTGGTGTTTCTTGGTGATATAAACAACGAAAGGCTGACCTTATTGGTATTATGCTTTAAGTGTTAGTTAAACTTCCAGCTGGAGCGCGTATGTAGGAGATAGTTATATCGTGCATCGTATTACATATTTATATCGTGTTGTTTTATAAAAAAATAAATGCAACTTTTATTTATGTAATCGGTATTTATTAGCTTCCTACTAAACAAAGATTATACAAATAAAAATTGCACTTCAATTTATAAAACAGCGATATAAATATGTAATACGATGCACAATACAAATATCGCCTGCATACGCGCGACTAGTGGAAGGTTAACCCTTTCAGTGCGGAACGAAAGTGTCGTACCTATGCGAAGAATACCGGACCAATTTGAAGAATTTGCTAAGGGGTAAAAGCTCATAAAAAGTAAAATAAGAATGAAGTTCACAAAATTCAAAAAGGAGCATATTACGAAATAAAGGGAGAATAAATTAATGCCAATTGCATTTCAATATTTGTTGAAAATCATACGAATAACATAAATATAAAACATTATGAAAAACAGAAAAGTCAATTCTCTTTTACAAACAGATTCTGGAGCTATTTTGTTCTAACAGCTATTAAATTCTGCGATTGCGGTCTCAAGAAAAACGTATCGAATTTCGATCTTATCGCTCTAGCGTATACGCTGTCTCGGCACCATCAGGCAGCATAAAAACCAATCCAACTATAGACGCCTATGGGGAGTCTTTTCGATGCCAATAATTGGAGATATTTCGCTTTTTCGGCGAGAAATGCTTTGTAAAGTTTTTCTATTTCGACGACGACCGAGAGATGCAATCTGTTATAAGGATGTAAACATTTGTACTTTGTAGGGGTTTTTGTGTGTGTACGTGTGTGACTTAAAGTAGAATGAATTTCTTCTTGAGTGTCTTAAAGTTGAAAATAATTTGTTATTAGTTGTTAATTATAAATAAAGATGGAAGGTTTTTAAAACACGATGAAGAAAAAATCAGTTTCGCGCCAATCAAAGTAAACACGGAAACCCTAGCGGGCACAATGATCAATTTGGCGTGGTAAAAGACATTCCCTAGGCGCCTATAGTGTTATTAGTTTTTATGCCATAAAAAATTAATCCATAAACAATTAAATCCATAAACAATTTTTTCAATTTCTTTGGAAGAAATTAAATTATTTATAACGTTTTATAAATTAATTTTTAGGTAGAAGTCTTTATAATACATCAGTATAAAGACCACTCACTCGCATACCTGGCAAATCATGTCGTGTTGGCACTTTTCTATCTTCAAACTTGTGACGTGGTTCGACATAAAGAGTTAAGCTTAGATTACCGATCATCACAAAATGAGAATTCTGCTCACCTCAAACTGTATACAGCTTCGAAAATATGTCTTCTCTATAAATATAAAATTTCAGTTTATTGTTGGTTGTTTTTCTTTTTAATTTTTTTATATTTGGTTTGATGTAAGGTTAACTGGAGTTTAGGGGCGCTCACCTTCGTTTCCCTTAACTCCACTTAATTGTTTGTGCTCATAGAAGAGGGTGCCAGAACATTTATTTTCAAGACGAGTCGAAAATTTTCGGCGTCGTTTGCTCATAGACAGTGAATTTGTTTACTGGTTAACTAGGTGGATGCCCTTAATTAACCACCTCAGTATTACATTAGGTCCACACTGTCTGCCCCTTCGATTTGATTGGTCGGCGCTACAAATTTAATAATACTTCGTTTGGAATTTTGTCATTTACCAAACCTATTTTTTCAAATTTAACCGTTCATACTCTAAAGATTTTCGTTCATCAATTTGCATTCTCTTTCTCTGTGTTTTATCTGTTGCTTTCAAATGATCGACGAAAAAAGAGGAATGATTTTTTTCAAACAATGTTTCCTTTATATGTTTTCAATGCCAGATACTCAATCGTGTTTTCAATGATCAATTGACTTTCCCCGATGTGTTTCGTTTCTCAATGCAAAAAGCGTTAGAGGACTCGCGTTACTAAAGCAGAGCCCGATGTTAAAGTTAAAAAATGTGCTCAGTGCACACTTGAACCAAAGCATTACGTGCTCAATAATCTCTCGTTTTGAATGACCGATAGGCACGAATCGCTAGAACGACCTATAAAAACTCTGCGAATATAATTCTTGTTTGGAATTCTTCAGGTTAATATCGGTTCATGCCGGAATGTTGCTGTGTGCTGTTTCGCTTCTCAGTGGAATAAGCAGTGATTTCCCCACTTATACTGAGCAAGACCAGCTGATGTTTTATAAAGTTAAAAAATTTGCGGTACACACTTGAAATGCCGCAGACATTGCTTGCTCAATCTCTCCTTTTCAGGTGATGCATGCGTAATACAACAATAAAAAAAAGCGCACTGTACATCAAAACAGTATTTGGCGACGGAAATTAAAATTGCTCCAAAAAAAAATTGGCGAGAAAATAGTACAGCCTAAGCTCAGGTTTACCCTGATGTAAAGTTAGAAAATGAGTATCTCATTTCCAGAACTTGATAAATTGAAAATTTCAGTTTGCAAAAGCCATTCAGTATGAAAAAAAAATTTCATACCTGAAATTAGGATTTTTTTCTGCGTATTCTGTTGGAATCTGAATCCATAGTAATTGTTCTATTATTGGTGCATTCCTTTGCATGTAAGCAGTTATATTTTTACTTTTATATTATAAAGGTTTTTGTTTATTTATAACTGCGCTACTCAATTGCTAACATAAATATGAAATAAAACTGAGTAACATAAACAGTCAGTTGAAGATAAAATTCTGCAGTTGAACGTTCATTTTCCGTGGTCAAATAGTAAATGTTAAAATTTTCTCCAAGAAAATTATTATTATATAATCTTGTTCTATTCTTGTTTCTGCTGGAAAAGTCATTGCTTTCCGGTATTGTTACGCATATTGTTGAACAGGCAGAAATAGGTGAAACCGCTAAGTCTTTCTCTAGTTGTAATTCCACAATGCTACAAATTCAAGCTTGTACCGACACTATAGTCTAACATAATGACTTTTCTAAGGGTACAAAACTAAAAACACTTTCTCTGAGTTCATAAAATATTCTGATAAAGTAAGCAGTATTTTAAGAATTCAGTACGGTGCAAAACCAGATATAGCAATCTCGCAGATTAGATTAATGACAAATAAATTTTCTTGCCGTGACTAAAACGTATTCTTTAATGATGCGCCATTGAAAGTTTCTGCGACATCAATAAAAACCTGATTAACTGTAAAATGGGTTAAAAATCTAGAAGTTGAAACACACTATTATTAAAACGGCGCCAAGTCGCCAAGAAAGCAAGACAGGTGAGCTGGGATGCTTCCACGTCGTGAGGCGGACTGAATTGTTTAGTTACGGGTAGGACTGGGATGCTTTTCGTCATTGAGGCGGACTGAATTGTTTAGTTACGGGTGAGCTGGGATGCTTCCACGTCATTGAGGCGGACTGTGAATTTTTTTTAGTTACGGGTCAGCTGGGATAACTTTCACGTCATTGAGGCGGACTGCATTTTTTAGTTACGGGTGAGCTGGGATGCTTCCACGTCATTGAGCAGGACTGAATTTTTTAGTTACCCAGGTCAGCTGGGATGCTTTCACGTCACGTAGGGCGGACTGCATTTTTAGTGCAATTCCGAGATGGGATGCTTCCACGTCATTGAGGCGGACTGAATTTTTAGTTACGGGTGAGCTGGATGCTTCCACGTCGTGGGACTGCAGTTTTTTAGTTACGGTGAGCGGGATGCTTTCACGTCAGTGAGGCGGATATGGTATCTGGGTAAGGATTGTGCACCATGTCCCATCGAAACTGATGATCGTCTCAAAAGAAAGTGAGAGATGAAAGGAGGTGCGGCGGGCTGTGAAGAACTTCTTCACCCGCCGGGCATCGATTTTTTACACCAGGATAGTTTCTTGAAATTGATTTCACGGTACGACTTTCAGAAATTTGTTAATGTCGGTGAGCGAATATATGGAAAAATAGCCAAAGTTTGCATTTTGTTATGCCATTGTAAGGTTTCTGTTTATGTCACTTCCTTGTAAGAAAGCACGTGACAGAGGAAACTTACTTTCGGAACGTCCCACTCCCCATACGGCAGTTCATTTTGCGCCAATCACTATAAAGCATACTCGCAGCCAAGACGCGCTTTCGTGGCCACATGCATGTGCATGTGGCTATCAGCACTAAATTTTTCTCTCGTCTTCATTTCATTGGGATGTGTCTTGGGCGTTGTCTTAACGTCTCTCTAGCATGCAGTAGAGAACGAACTGAAGATATCAGCAGAGAATGGTTCACATGGTAGTGAGATGGAGTATCGAAAGTGCAATAGCCGTGTAACCGGGAAATGACATAGGGCAATGATTAAATACGCAGAAAAAAACTAGAAGCTTTCCTCTGTATTTTTTATACAAGTGTTTCTTCCTATCGTTGTTTACAATGAAATTATAGTAATTTGTAAGCGGGGCAGTTGTTTTGAGACAACCCTGTATTTAGGCATTATGCTAACAGAAAGTTTGGTAATTCATCAGTAATTCCACCAAAATTCTTTACTTTCCAATAGTTCAGATTAAAATCCGTAAGTTAGCAAATTGCCGTAATACGAGGATCTATCAAGGACATAAATTTCCACACACTTAGGCTCTTGTGGTTCCACAGAGAACCTTCTTAATTTGAATCTCAATCAATGCTCTGATTCTGGATTCGACAAGACACAAACTCTTCTTGCAAGCAGCTTTTAGTGGCGCTGGACGCCGATATGAGGTATTAACAGCTGATGAACAGAAACCAGCAATTCCAAAGAGCAGTTGGGGTAGTAGTCGAATCTTACGGTTAGAGAGGAATGCTAATAACATCCCACTCAAAACATTCCAAACCATGGACATTACAGTTTAAAATTGTATTCCTCAATTGAAATCAGGGTTTGTGAAGTTTTTCTGTTGAATTCACTTTGTTGATGTGATTAAGTAAATGGCTGAGTAAAACTTGAACAGTATGCAAACCAGACTGTAAAAAGACTGAAAAAAGAGAAAATAAATACTTTAACAGCAGGTCAAGCATCCAACCATTTGGAAAAGTCACGAAGCAGTAAAGACTGAAGGGTAAGTCCGTTACTACATTGTTTTCCACAAATTTTCTTTTTCAGTATACGTAAGGATGTTCTTAGTGAACACGATTGCCATGTACATAGACACTGTTGCATGAAAACAAAGGCATGTGATAAGTATCTCGCAAATTTAAATTGTAACTTGGGAAACTTTGAAAACTTCAGATAGCATCTGTGTCATTTCGGTATTGCTCAGGCAGCTTTTATGGATTGATATCAAAAGTATCAATGTGATTTATCAAAAGAAAATAAGTCGCTGCAGTTCTTTTATCTTCCAAATTAATAATATCCCACACCATTTCAGTAACAATAACAAAGAAAATGATTAAAGCAAGTATTTTGGGCACTTTCTGCAATAAGAAAGTATTCTATGAACTCTGACATCTCTTCGGTGGACGTTCTGGGATATCTGTTCTTTCTTCTTTTAGGAAGATCGGCAGTTCGATTCCAACAATATAGAAAAGAATGAAAACCAGCCTAAATACCTTTACCAAACGATATTCAATACGCTCATTTTGCCTTTTTGAGAAACTTTGTGTCTAACGTTTCCATTGTCTGGTGAGGATTATAAGTGATTTAATTACTACGATTCATTTTCGGAAATACTTTTAATAGACTGTTTATTCACTTTTGATATTTAACTATTAATAATTACTGTCGTTAGACAATATTCTTCATATATCAGTATTATCTTGCACAGAGCACTAAACTTGCAGAATAATTCATGTCTATATGCATGAAAACGAAAGAAATTCTCTTCTGTTGCAGAAAAATCAATTTTCAATTACTAAATGAATTTGAAATATGGTAACTTTCGTGCTCTATAAGTAACGCATTTGTCTATATCTTTCATGAATAGAATAAAATATCTTATTTTCCATTTGCTATCTCCACAAACACTGGATAAATGTTCAATTTTGAAAGTGCTATTATGATGATTCAGTATCTTCTTTTGATGGTTATGTTTCTAAATTACAAGAATGGTGACTGGTACGGCACCATTTACTTTTTCTTGTTTGAATTCTTTATGTCTTTCATCAATAGAAAAATATTCATTGGCTCTGTGTCTAACATTCAAAGTTTGTGAAACTGGTTACTTTAAGTTAAGGCTAATTTGGCTGAAAAAAAGAAACTACAAAATGGAATATTGATTCAAATATTGCTTTCTATTCTTTGAAAAAATCTAAAATTCATCATTTGCATTTTACCATTAAAATCTTTTTATCAAGCTGTTTACAGATACATTCTAATTAATGTCAATTTTGATTAGAAGGCAACAAAAAATAATTATATTCGAAGTTTGGCAAGAAAAAAATTGAAAAAAAAAAAAAAAGATTCAAACAACTAGCCTGAATCGTCTTAGCAAATAATGTCTTAGGCTTGATTCATCTAGCTTTATATCATTTTTTAAAACTTTTTCTTAATTATATGGCAACTATAACATGCACACAAAAAATGTCTGTCATATTGGCCGTACGTGAGTAATAATACCTTTACTAATACAGTGAAATGTATAGAGATTGATATAAATTATCTTTACAACTTTAGACTTAAATAACTTTAAAACTATTACTAAGATAATAACAAACGATTTTCAACATGTGACAGAATAACTCATAAAGTATTTTTTGTTTTCCAGGTGCCGCAGAATTGACGAAAAAATGTGGACATAAGAAAAAAGAAAGCTCAGTGTGTAGCCTAGTTCATAAGAAAAAATGCAATACACAAGTGCAGCGTTGAGCAAGATGTGACCCGACACCTGTTTATGGAGAACACTACCTGTTTCCATAAATGAAAATCAAGATCATACAAACAAAACAAAAAAATATAAAAATAAAAATAAATAAAAATAAACTCAAGAGTTAAACTAAAAAATAACCAAAACAAACAAGGAATCCATTCTAGTCCACTTTTTCAAGGGCTAAGAACTGTTTGGAATGGATTTAAAATAATAGTGGGAAATGTTTCTGTAATAAGAAGCTAGCATTACGCCAAACATAGCTTGGACAGTAATGAATCTGAATAATCAAAAGCATATTTTCAAGAGAAAAACACACGTCAAAACATGATTGATTAAAATATTAGCCATCTGTTTTCTATCATAAAATCCTTCATAAATAAAAAAAACTTCCACCCTATCCATGGTTTAAGAAATGAAAAACCTTAATGTTATCTCAAACCCACGCTAATTTTTCTCCAAGAAGGATTTATTAAAGAAAATACTTGTCTATAAACTCTATATTCGAAGAAACAAAACAGAAGAGGCAGAAACAGGGATTTTTTGAGAGATAGAAACCAATCCAGAGATATTAAGAAAAAAAAAAAGAAGAAAATTATAATACATTTTCAATTTTTTTGCTCTGTAAATTGTATTGTTTATAAATAAAAATAATTTTATTTTTTTATGTTCTGGTATATCAATTTTTTAGTTAAGATTCTTTTTTAAATTTATTCTATTTTTTCTGTTGATTGTTTTGGACTTTCCGCAAGCGACGAGCTCGAGTAGTTTTGTCGGGACGGTGGTTCTCTTCCATACTGTGTCCGAAAGTTTCGTGCACTTGGGTATCGGACTTTGTCTCTATATGAACCAGAACTACACACTGGCTTTTCTCCTGCAATGGCGTCCATTTTCATCAAATCTGCGTCTTACGGAAAACCAAAAAAATACTTTATAGATTTATCTTGTCCTGTTGAAAACCGTTCGTTATTATCTAGTATAGTTTTGCTGAAAGTTATTGAAGTCTAAAGTTTCCAAGGTAATTTATGGACACCTGTATTGTTCTGAAAATACTTTTAAAAATTTATGAAAAATCAGACACTTATAAAATTTATACGGAAGAGTAAATTGGCATCACTGAAAGTTAAGTTTTTCAAGGTGGCGTAAAACGGTTTTGCGCGATATTATGCTCGAAGTTATGAGAAAACATTGAACTTTGATTAATTTTTTCATTAGGAATTTCAATTAAAATTTTATAAATCCCATTCTTAGTGAGCACTTCTCTACCCAAGTAACTCACTTACTCCAAATTTGGTAGCTTTGCAGATACAACGCTCTGACGTAGAGGCGTTCTGAAAATTTTTGCATAATGCATGTCATCACACAATTTTATGGGTAACTATATACATCATCAATAAATTTTAATTACGTTAAAATGTACGGTTCTTCATTATAGAAAAACTTGCAAAACAAGAAATTTATCTCCAGTGGCGGTGATTGGGCAAAGGTGGAGGGGCAAAATTTTACAGACACCTAAAGTAAACCGCAGTATAGGGTAGATAACAAAATTTAAAATTTGGTGTCAATATATAAATTTCTAATTTATGTAATATTACTATAATTCTAAAAATGAATAAATCAGTACTATCTCTGTAAATATCTCTGTGTGAGTTCTATTGACAAACATGACTAAATCAATATTTTAATTATATATGACCTA
>BGPR01026480.1:0-21484 GCA_013235015.1 Araneus ventricosus | reverse complement strand
AAAATTTGATAATACTAAATTTTTAAATAATTTTAGAGAAAACATTTAATAAATTAAATCATTCCCTTGAAAAAATTATCAATACTAATGATTTAAACTGTATTTTAAAATATATCATAGAAATAGCCACAAAATATGCTTTTAAAACATTCAAGAAAAAACCTAGACAATTTTGCAATAATTGAAACTTTTGGAATGAAGATTTTAGAATGTTACGGAATAATATGATGAAGTTATATAAACTTATAAAAGTGAATAAAATATCTCTTTCAATAAGAGATCTTAATGTAGGTAGAGGAAGTAGATAAGTTGGAGCATAATATGAAAAGTTACTTCTGGAAACGAAACTTAAAGCACGGGAAATGTTTTTTCAAAAATTATAATGAAAAGTTTGGCTCATGTTTAAACTAGCATCCACCAATTTCAGAAAGATGAGCAGCCTTAAAGTTAATCCAAATTAAGTCCCTAATGACATAACTGCAATTTCAATGAATCATTTTTATCCGCTCAGTCAAGATAGAAGAGACATCCATTTTATTCCTTCTTTTGAACCGATTAATCCCCTAAGAAAAGAAGAAGTAGACTATGTTTTTACGTATTTCAAAAGTAGTAAGGCCCCTGGATTGGATCTATAGATCTTAAAATATGGAATTTAAAATTCAATTTTAGTAAAAAAATTTAATGGATCATTTTAACTTAGGTTTTGATATTTAATTATTTTTCTGAATTCCTGAAGATAATCAAGATCATTTTTGTTTATAAAAATAAGAGACGGATCCTAGAAATCGTTCAGCATACTTACCAGTCTGTCTTTAGGTAAAATTATAGGAAGATTACAATAGTTAAAATAATAGAAAGACTTCATAATTCTTTTCGATTTCTGGCTCAATATAACAATAAAATTATCCACACCTATCAATTCGTGTTTGCAGAAGGAAAACGCTGTGACAAGGCGCTTAATAATAAAATTGAGAAAGATAAAGATCTGAGAAATAAACTATCTTGCAGCTCTAATTTCATTACATATTTTATCAGCATCTGATATTTAAGACCGGAAATATTTTCATTCTTATATTCAATTTTTTTAGTTTATAGGTAGTCTTGGATCCTACTGGTACTGTAAAATATAATTTTAAAAATTTAGCATGTCCCTCAAATGCAGAAGCGCGCCCGTACAATCATGCGGGTTAGGCTTTTTCTGTGTCAACGTGAACCCGTACCATCATGAGTGTTAGGCATTATCTACATAAGTTTCACCTAATTTATTTTTTCAAAGTTTAGGTTTCATTCAATATTAATTACTCAAAGAAAAAAATATTTATGCATTGTAATAAACAATTTATGATTTACAAGAAAAAAGATATTTGTAAATAAGGAAATTACAATTTTAATGATTAATTTTTTTAATGAAAATTTTGGAAAAAGTTCTTAGTTTTTGATTAACATAAATATACATCACATTTCTCACACCGAGTTCTAGAAGTGCTTTCTTCTAAAATAAGGGATACTCTTATATTTTTAAAAGGCAAATGAAACTTCGATCATGCAATCTCTGGTTGTTCGCTTTCCATTCTTTCTTACACAATAGAAATTGCAGCACCTTCACGAAATGTCAGAGACCTCCTTCAATTTACTTTTCCCTGTTTCTTTAGAAAATCTTCCGTATTTCCTCCGGCAATGTCTATTGTGTACACATGCCTTTCCTATACTGATTATATTCAAAGAAGTACCACGCATCATTTCCCACGATCATTAGGACTGTAGGTATTTCCAGATGTACTTATGATCAATGAATATAGAGTCAGTTTTGCCGGCTTTTGTGCCTAGTTTCTTTGTCGGAACTGAATAACTACGGACACGTGTACTGACAATTCAAACAACAAATTCTCCTTGCTTCCCCAACAGTAAATTAAGGAAGAAACTAGGATTACAGTGATAAAGTAAAATCCTAATGTGGAACTTTCTGCGAGTTGTCTACTTTTTTCCGAAACTTTCAAAGAGACTCTTCAAAATACTTTGAAAGAGATTGTCACATTTGAGTGCTGATACGGTAAAAATGATAATGTGGCTCACGGAAGTTTTTCGAGGAATACTGAAGAACCTGTTGGAGGCGGTGAGACATATTAAGTGAAACTCTCTTGTGAAAAAGCTAAGAAAACATTTTTTTATATGTAAAGTGTTTCATTTTTAGGTAATACGAAATGAACCATGTTTCTTAAGCTAAAATATTTTTTCGTAATATAGTATCCATTTTAAGTCTTAAGGCCGTTAAAAAGTGATATAGTCGAAAGAAAACACCAAAGTGTGCATTGGATCACGCGCGAAGTCACTGCAGAAAGGAAATCTTTTTTCGGACTGTGAGCTCAAATAAAGCCGAGCCCACACGATCATGAACGTAAACAAATATTATGCCTAAAGAGCAATTATATTAACTCTTAACTAACGTATTTTTTAGTTTTCATTTATTTCAACATTAAATTTACAATTGGTAATCAAGCAATTATATATGTATTAATAGTTATCTAATTGCGACAGATAAATAATTCCAATGTTTAGCACAAATTTATTACCAACAGATTTAAGTGATTATAAATGAAATATGGACTCTCTCTGCCCTCTTTTGAGAAATCTAGATACTATTGATAATCTGGAAAATATAACAGTCGTTCCTTTCCAGTATTTATTAAATACAACTCTCCAGGAAGCAGAAATGCTAGCTATTGCCTAACCTGCATGATCGTACGGGTTCGGTCTTAAAGGTATATACGGACTGATCGGTAACATATTGCATGCTTAAAAAATGCAATGCTCTTAAATTTCATTTAAATTTTATTTATTGAATGGTAGATGAGTTACGTATACTGATGATGTTTTGAAAGTTGTTCATATGGATAAGCTAATGCCCCAGTAGTATGGAATTCATTTCTATCTGGCACTAATAACCCATAGTAGACCTAGAGTCAACTTAGAGGAGAATTCTAACAAATTTCAGTCAATATTTTATTAGATTTGATTTCCTTAAATTAAACCTGTAATTGGAAAAGTGCCAAGGGATTAGTTTTAGATCAATAAGTTAGTTAATTATGTAAGTTAATTAATATAAGTTATCCAAAAAAAACCACTCTGAATTGAATACCAGTTTTTAAAATTAAATCACAGAACGGAGCGATGTCTCTGCTTTAACTCGACCGTTCCACATTTTGTCTGTCTGTAATTTCGGTTGTTACACAGTCAAAGTGAAACTCTTTGTTCGATTTTCTTCGAATTTGGCATAAATGTTTCTTGGAGCAATTAAATATTATATATATATATAAGGGTATAAAGAGAATCAAATGAAATTAAATTAGCAATTAAAACAAATTTAATTTTTTAAGACATACACTATAAAATTTAAACAATGTTAAAGAGGCGCATAATATGCCGCTGCATATGAAAAAAGGTATGTCAAAAATTCTTCAAAGAAAGTTAAGAACCAAAAAATACACTCCGAGAGAATAGAATTAAACAAAAAAGGAATCCATTCTAGTCCACTTTTTAAAGGGCTATAGAATATATACGATATGGATTCAAATTACTTGTGAAATTTTTCTGTAAGAATCTTGACTTTGTCTGAAAAAGCTTCTCATATCCCGAAATTTTCCAATCAAAGACGAACAAGACAAGAACAACCAACAAAAGAATTTTTTAAAAGGAGCAAACAAACATTATACAGCTAACAAGATTGAGTTTAAAAAATTAAAAGAAAATTCAGTAGCTATCATGTAGGAATACCATCATAAAAATATCTCAACAAAAGAAGGAGAAAATTAAACTTACCCTAGCCTTGGAGAGAATCAATATGTCTCCACTTTAATCACAAACTGAAGAAATTCCCCGCCTGAATAATTCTAAGAAAAATTATTAATCCCCATTCGTAATGTAAACAACCAAGAATCTGGCGCCTAATTTAATATATATGTAAGGATATTTAATTTTTGTGTTCTTTTCAAGATGAGGCCACTTGACATATTTCAGTATTTTGGCGAGTTAGGCACCATTAAAACATTTGAATCATTTTGATAAATGCATTGTTTTTAATTCTTAAATACCCTCCATAACAAATTCTCCATGGTGTCTCTCTCCCTCCCCCCCGCAACAATACAAGCTAGAACAGAGCACCCCTTCACTTCTTAATTTACAACTATAACACTTCCCGCAATCCTCTATCACTAGGGCAAAGCGACTCTAATTTATTTTCAAAGCTAGCAACAACCGTTCCAGCAAGGAACTTGACGTTACAGAACACCTTAAGTCATCATTCACTTAAATGGCCACGTTACAGCAACTTAACGTAACGTGAAAAAAGACATCGATAAAAATACGATTTTGACTTTTGTATTACATTAAATAAAAACATTTCAATAGGTGCTATCGATTTCAATTCATAAAAATTGGACAGATGTGATTAGAAGTTTGTGATAAAAATTATCCTTCTATAAGTTTTACTCTTTCATTTTTAATTCTCCTTTTTGATTTCTTCACTTTCGTCAACTAAAGCATGCCTTTTGTTTCCTTTTCGTTCCTCAAGCAATGGTGCCAATTCATGTTTTCTTAATGCTCATCAAATGCACTGCATCATTTGAATGCATTGCATATAAAAGGAAGAAAAATTCTATTAATTCATAGCTTATGAAAGAGAACACGCAGTTGGCTGACTCCACGAGCATTGTCTCCATTCTTCTGCTCCCAATTTAGCCGAGTCATCTGAACATCGTTCTGTCCTCATGGCTTTTTAACTTCTATTCATTTGAGGGGTGCTTTCCCAATCCCAAAAAGACTTTTTTGTTTTTGTTTCGTTCCATGATTTTCCCAAGAAAAAGATCCGAACATCGAACTCGAACACCCTGGATTAAATGCTTGAAATAATATTAATTGATATAATAAGTATTTCAACTGTTCCAATATCCCCCGAATCCATCCTATAGTTGTCTTTTTAAAGGGAAGGTCTGCTGCATTAACATTTCTTGGAAAATATGTTTTTAGAGTAATGTGATTCCAAAGACTATTCATTTTTTTAAATAATCGATTTTTACTTTCAGCTCTGATGGAATTTGATTAAATAAATTACTTGAAATTGAATTCACCGGTAGTGAAGAAAGGAAACGTGCATTTAGAAGAAAAGACTTCCATTCGTTCTAGAAAACTGTCAGTTTTTTTTCCCACTCCTAGCAACGTTGACTAAATAAATTCCCTGCAACTCAATATTCATTAAATGCACAGAACAGAACTCGAAAGTAATTTACATCTTTTTTCTTCAAGAAAGCTAAGTTTTACTACCGAGGTAATTTAGGAGACTAAATGCTTTTCTTATTTCCCGATTTTGAAGCGCCATTTAACTGAAAATTAGTAATTACCTCTAGAATAAAATCTTAATTTAAGCTTAATTCTCTGATAAAGTATCAGATTGAAATCTTGTCTTCAGTAGTGTAATAAATAACTGTAAAGAGGAGAAGGTTGATCCTTTTAAACGGAGTAATTTGAGACATCCATTTATGATACGATAATTATTTCTGCTCACTTCATTTTTTTCTATTTTTCTATTAGATAAGTGTAATTTTGTTCCTTATTGTCGGAATTATGATGAATAATAATCCCGGAATAAAGATCTCTAACTTTTAAACCTGTAATAAAGAAGTCTATTAAATTAGAAGTCTATTTATTTAGCAAAATGCGGTACAACGTATCCATGAGATATTAGTCATAAGATATGCAATAACTGTAAAAAACATTTTTTCTATTATATTTTTATATTAAGAGTATTTCTTGTCATTATGATTTTTAAATAACAAGCGTATGATTTTGAATCGATACAAGGCATTTAAAAATTCAAGTTTCAAGATAAAAAGGCAATCATGCAATTTCATTGCTTTACTTTCAGTGAAAAATTTCATGAATCAATGAAACCTTATACAGATGGGTATGAACTTACCAGCTGAATGGTTTGCAGTTTCGGTCGGGGGTTTACAGACAGGATGAATGGTTCGCGGCAAACTAAAACCCATTGGATATTAGAAGAATACAAAAGCATTCCCTCCCCTCGATTGGTGACTGACAGAAGGATGATTGCTTGATCACTCCTTTCCTTAGTTCGCGGTTGTTTTGTTGCGAAAATAATTATAACGAAAGGCTCGCAAACCGTTTAGCTCACAAGAGCACACGCGCCTTGAGAAATGCGAACGCAAGTTAGAAACACACCAAACGAATTTCGCGCAAAATATTCAGAAATTAAATTTATTTTCAGTGACAGTTCTTATTTCAAGGCAATCAAAGTTGCAGCATGCAAATTACATTGTTGCATTTTATGCATTTGTTTTTAGACAGTCTTCTAATAGCACATCTTACTGTTTCTGCGAAGCATAAAGAGGGTTAGACAATTAACGATTAATTGCTATCCTAAAAAGCATAATAACAAATAATGAAATATATGTATTTAATAATACTGAATTAAATAGTTAAATTACGATTTTAATGTAACATAAATTAATTAAAATAATAAAAAATATAATATAATGAAAACAAATTAATAAATAAAAAATGTAATAAAAATAAAATTAAGGTTCATAAATATTTCCATGAATTTAAAACAAATATGTTTGAGCAAAATACTTAATTAACTGCTTGTTTGGTTTAGTAAGATTAACTTTTCTTTTGAAATTGTACTAGCGCTATTATGGGATGGGCCTCGTCATTTCGAAAGATAGTTAGATGATTAGAGCACCATTGAATCTAATATTGTTACAAAGATGCAATGTCGTTTTCCTGCCTCGCTAGTCTTATAGTTGGGAAGGGAGTTTTACAGGGGTAAGCACGGAGTGACGGGCAGCGGCCAGGGCTGGACCCCTCCTCTTGGCGACCATTTTGGCGACTTGGCGAGAAATTTGGCAACCTTGGCGACAAATCGGAAGATTACAGAAAATGCTATCCTTTTCTCGATATATCTATTAGGAGAAGAGATACGCTTGAATGTACTAGATAATTCCATGTTAACGTCACGGTCTGCCGGGGAGAATATAAAATGCCCGCTCTTGGACCATGGAGTGTGCGTTGATCGACTGGAACGACTTTGGAGTTTCGTCTGCAGTGCGAGCTGGAAAGCCGGTAAGCTGAGCGCTATTGAAAGTGCTGTTACTGTCATTATTAGTGATTTGCTGACTGTTTGCGTTTCTAAATACAAAAGTGTTGTTGCCGTTATTACTAGTGAATTGTTGTCTGTCTGTGTTGCTAATCTGTAGAAGAGTTATGGTTCCTGTTACCTGCGCTACGTGTTTTTCCTACATATTTGAGAATAACCCTTAATACTCCATTATCCTGCTTGTTGGACTGTTTATACCATATACCGATAGAACGATTTTTGTAACAATATCCAGTTTCGAATTTTATCATTACACTATCGGGAGGGCGTATCACACTAGCGACTATTCAACCGCATAACTGTGTCATTACATTTTGGTCGACACTCGTCCAAATCCCAGAAAGAGGTCTAGGGCAGTTTGTATCCGTAAAGGATCAAACATTCTACCATGGAAATAAAGATAGGAGTCGTCCTAATCATCTAACCTTGGTTCCAAATGACGTAGTCCAACCCCAAAGCTTCCTTGTGTAGCTTCGTTAGTCATGAAAATAGCAATTGTTAATAAGTGCACAGAATAAATTTTCTTTATTGGGTAATAAGATGATAATTTCGGGTTGGGAATGTGATTTCATTTGGATTCAAATAATTGCTTTTTTTAAAAAAATGCCATGTGACATTTTTAATCAATTGTATTATTCTAGGTAAGATTTTATTTTGGTTTGCAAGTTCAAGAACCCCTTAATTTTAATCCATCTGTAATGTACCGATGATCTCTCAGTAAGGTAATTAAACTGATTCAGGTCCATAGTCTTCAGCGGAATTTTGTCTAGGACGCTTAAACGAAAAGCCCAGATTTAGTTTATTCTTTTAATGTAGTTACAGTGAAGTCTCGTTTTGATGAAACATGAGGTACTATTTTGAAGCGCACTACCTAAATTTTATCCACGATCAGATGAAGAGGAGCCTGAGACGATGACTTCTTCTTCAAAGTTCATACCAATTACTCTGTTTTATACTTTAACTTTGTAATCCAAAGGAATCTGCTACAAAGAAAGATTGTCTCAGAAACTTTACATTGGTTCAATTATTAGCAAATCATTTAGTTGCCAGTACAAAAGAAGCAAATATACAAGGTTGAATATTTCAACATATCTTAGATATGAAAACTGAGATATTGACTTCCATGTGATGTGTTCGGTTGAAATTTTATAAAAAGGAATGATAACCCTTTCGGAATTAATAGATTTTATATACATGTTGTTGGATGCAAGCGCTGGCAAATGATAGAAATTTATGCAGATTCATTCATAGTTGATTGGCATTGGCGCTGTCGTTTCGCCTTCTGTTATTTAATTCTCCTTTTCTAAGAAACGGGATTTCAATTCCAGATATTAACTCTCGTTATGTTTGGCTGTATGTATACTTACATGGCTCATCTTAACTTCATTTTTAAAAAAATAAAAATGTGTTTATTCTCCATGGATTCGAATACTTTTGCGCGCCCATGCGGGTAACATACAACAGTTGTCTTGTTTGCCTTACTTCCTAAAGGTAGGCTCAGCCGGCGTGGGCAAATAAATAAATCGGGAATCTCCACAAGCATCGAATCACAGTTAATGATTAATTCCGATCCCATTTAATCCTCGTGTAGCTTCAAAACGAGAAGTTAATTAAAATTAACTGAACTTGAACTTTTTTACTAGATTTTATTACTGTATATTTTTCTCAGATAAAGGAATCTGGTCTAAAAAATAATCAATCGCACAGTCTTATCCTATTCAATAAAAAATTAGGAACTTTGAAATTATTTTTATTATAAATCAGAGAATACTAGGATGAAACCTTTGTTCTATTGAGCTCGAGCTTTCAGAAATCAATAAGCATTGCGGATTTATAATTTCTATTTTTGCTCTAAATTATGAATGATGTATCTTTACTATTTGTTATGGTTAAGTTTTAAGCTTTCAGCTCAATTAGGCGTTACACTGTCAGGCTTTATATATCTAAAATTTAGAATTTGATTTTTTAGTATTCCACTATTAAGTAATAATTACTTGGACCTCACTTGTGTAAAAAAATCACCTGAAGACACCCGCCCTTTCACCACATTCACAGCTGCCTGAATATTTGGTTGAAGTCCTTTTTTTCTGTAAATGCGATAGACACCAATTTCATCTGTCGTTCTTTTGAATGAAAAAACTTAAAAATCATCCATTTCTTGAAGCATTACAGTGAAAAATAATTCAGTTCTGATATCTGAAATATGGCATGTTTCATCTTCTAGCTTCGGAATTTTTTTCAGATATCCTAAGCACACCTCACATTTAGAGGAGGAAACTGATTGGCTTTTACCGTTAATAATACACAGAGTTGAAGTTAGCTTTTTTATTTACATAAAGGGATTTCAAGCTTCATTTTATTGTGGAGCTAAACATTTCCATCTCTCTCTTGAGAGAGTCACTCCTAAATAACATGAATGGATCTAAGTACACTTTCCTTCAAGATGACTAGGGGGAACTTAGAAATCTGTCAGAATATATGATGAAACACACTTTTAATGTAGATCTTTCAGCTTGTTTTGTATCAGAAAGAAGAAAAAAATGACAAAAATGAAAATCAGAGACTAAACATTTAAGAGTTTACTTCGACAGCAAAAATAACTTTTTTTTCTTCTTTTCTGTTTGACGGCATTTTAAAGAATAAATTTTATGGAATGAAAAACGCTGCCATAAAATACAAACTTTTATGGCATTTCATCTGTTATAAAACTTTGTAAAATGGTGCAAACGTTTCCCTCCCTCACTGAGATTATTTTTACGTAAAAGGTCTGAAATTGTTTATTCCAAATTTCTAGCTTCTGGACTTCAATCTAAATCATTTTCTCTCTTTTATGTTTCAGTGACTGGCAGTTACTATTTTTGTATCACTAAAAGTCAACTATTATTTATTTGTATAAGAATCCTCAAACCTTCAAAATAAATTAATTTTATTTCTCATATTTCTTTGAAAAAAGTTTTAATTGTTTCTGAATTTTAAGATTAAAGTGTCTAACGCAACAAGGGATGTCAAATAATGCAACAGTTAAAATGCATGAAGCATCTTGATTCAACATAAATGTCAACATGTAAATTATAAATATATTTCTCAATATCGTGCTTTTTTTGTGCGCAGCTTTAGAGAACAGATAACAAAATTCAGCATGTAATTTAGAAAAGTATCACCCGCTGATTTAACTTCATTCTTCTCGGTCTTTGCGTTTTCGATTAATCGGTTTCACATGAACACAGACCTAATTCTAAATGCATATTTACGGACACAGAAAGGTATAACATAGAAGACTCATCAAAATCACAAGTTGGATTATATTTTTTAAGATTACAATACTTTCACTTTATATATTACAAATACCAGTATTTAAAAATTAAATTTCGAATGTCACATTAACTAATTGTATTTTTTTTTGTCTTTCAAAATAATTCAAATGTGATGAGGAGAGACAAATTTCAATTGTAATTAAAAAAGACCACTAGTATATAATGTTCTTTTTTCTTCAAATAAAAAAAATATTCAATATTAATTACAGAAAAAACTAAAACCTTTCAAGCTGTAAAAGCAATTAGTTAAAAGTCAACTTCATCTACTGAGTTCAAATAAAATAAATATATATCAAATAAAATGATATTTATCTTAGAGATAAAGGTGTCATGAAAAAGTTATCGTGATTGAGTATTTTTTACATGTCCGTTATTATTTTCTTCCTAAACCTAACATTTACTTTTGAATAACTTCAAAATCATCGCTTGATACAATTATTCGAAAAAATGATACCATTCAAATTCATTCTGTCTTTTAATTTAATTTACAAATTTTTTCTCCTCCATTGATAATTACAATATTTCTGTCGAAACTATCCAATTCACATGATTATTTCTTTTGAAATTAAAATATTTAGTGTTTATAATCTCAGAAACACGACTTGATGATGTCTCTAACAATTGTCTGAACACTTAGGATTCTGGAAACGCAAAAACACGTTCTTTTCGAATTAACCAATATTACACTTTTAATTCAAGAATTTGACCTACATAGCAGTCAAATTAAGTTGTAAATGTTAATAAATGTCCGCAGAATACATTCACTTTTTTTCGTTTATGGTATGGGGAAGGAAACAAAACTCGGTTACTTTTTTCTATTAAAAGTCGTCAAATCAAGCGTAAACCCGACAATTTTGTATGCTGTAGAATCATCAGTAAATAACCTGTTTAATCCCCTTTAATTTTAAATAATAATGAATAAATTAAAAATCTTTCATTTTTGACAAAGTTCATCACTGAGTTGTACATTAGCCACCTCTGTGCTTTACTTTGGCCAGGGCAATAAAAATACATTGTCACGAGTCAATTTGGTATAAAGCTATTTTTTCAACATCATTACACAATATTTAATTACATATGTTGGTTGGAAAATATTGCAACTGAAAAAAAAGAGTTAGATTTCTTAAAAAATATGTTGGTTATTAGTTAGAAACTTTTTTCACTCAGAAACAAGTTATATATTAATGATTTTAAAATTATTTGGATTAGAAGGGAAACTGCTGATTTTTTGAAGTTAATAAAGAGTTTTAAAATCATAATCTAACCCTAACAGACCAACAATATGATTTCTTTTTAATAAAAAAAGTTACAGGAAGGAAAAACAATTCTTCGAAATAGGAAAGAAAGTATACGAATAATCGTTATAGTTACAAAATGAATCCGGAAATTATATACCAAATTTCATAAAAACCTGTTGCTATGTTGCCACAGTTTATTTAGTATTTTTTTTCATTTTTGTTCATTTCACTTCGGATGACCTATGTTGTGTTATCCACTCATAATAAAGTGTAGGAAGTTTGAAAAGAGGCCTAGCGACCGGGAGGAATATTCACCGGGCGCAACTTCCAGGGGCATTATGGGGAGAAAACATCAGAGCGTTCATCATCAGAGCGTTTCACTAAAGTGAAATATGATGAATGGGCAAAAATACAATTTCATGCATCTATATGATAATCGAGGGGAAAAGACGGCATGTTTTGTCCATGCACCATTTCCCCTTGCTATACTATTGATTTTGAATTAATGTTACTTCTTAAAGAGAATCATTAAGTGCATTCACATTTGAAAAGCATCCCAGATCACATATAGATATATTATAATATCATAAATTAATCATTTTTCTTTCACGAATTCGTAGAATGCAAACAGAAAGTAGTGTTAAAATGTTTAATGAATCTACACGTTTTGAAGCTCTCGGTAATGGCTTCTCTCGTCTCCTCCCCTAAAAATGGAATTATGTTAGTTTGTTCTTGCACATATGAAGGTGATATTCAAAAACCGGACCAACTACAGGAATGAAATTCGGTGCAAAGTCTTAACACTTAAATTCTGAATTTTGTATCAAATTTTGGGCGAAATTCATTAACTTGGTACTTGTTACTCTGTCTGCATCTTTGTGTGACTAGAAAGTCATTCTGAATAAATAAAACCTGGCTGGTGTTTGCATTCGGAATAAAACTAAAGGAAGAGATTTCCTTTTAAATAGTTTTATTAATACTAATAAATACAGTAAAACCTGTACTAAACGAAATCTAAAGGGACTAGAAGAATTTTCCGTTTTAGACAGGATTCAGCTTCATACAGGACTCATAAGTATATGAAGATTTAAAATGTATCTAATCATTATTTAAATTAAATCGATTGCAATAAAAAAGGTATCCTAAGATTCACAAAATACCATAAATATTACTATAATTACGTTTTAATAAGTGTCACATTTCAAAATTAAGATTTAGTTAAATTTTAAAATTACACAATAACAATAAAAATTATGAAACACATAAAAGTTAGATGTTTATATGTATTTTATTTAAATAATATTGCTTTTGGACACTCAACAGAAATAAATATTATAGTCATGACTTACTCTAAACAATTGACTATCCTTACTCAAAAGCTACAAATTTAAGGGAAATAAGTTCATTTGCTAAATCTACATCTTAAAATAATCCAGCATTGTTTTCTGTACTTATCTTTTTATGAATAATTCTTCGCTTCGTTTATATTCTCGTATTCTTCAAAATTTCAAGCATTTCAGCATCTTCCTGACTTCTGGCAAACTTTTCAAGTTCAGGTACTGCATCTAAAAAGCATCCATTCCATTTAATGGAGGGTTGTTCTTTATCGGAAATGTTTTCATTTATATTACATTCATCATCATCACTGATATCTTTGTTCGTATGCTTTTGAATTATATCATTCACATTATTAATAGGAACATCTGTTAAAATATCGTGGATTAAAATGAATTCTTTCGCACTCATATCGGAAACTTGACATTTGTTCAACAAAATCTGCAGATTACTTGCATCTATATCTTCGGCTAATGAATAATTTTCGATGCAAACATTTTCTAGTAAATTCGCCTCAACACTTTTTTTTTTACTGAAGAATATAAAAATAATTTTTGGAAATCGCGCGAGTTTTTTCCCGTTAGAACAGGTTTTCTAACAAAAAAATATTGCGAATTGTTCTTTGAAATTCTGTCCGTTTCAGAGTTAGACAGATTCCGTTTTATTGAGGGAATGTGATATGTATCTTTCTATATTTTTCGACGGGATGAAATATTTTTTCCGCTTAAGACAGAATTCCGTTCCTTACAGTGTACGTTTTAAACAGGTTTTACTGTACCTTATTTCTTACATATGTATATTTATTTCAACTTGTGAGGCAGCGAAGGCCTACTGGTAAAGTTTCGGCCTCTGAGACGGAGGGTTCAGGTTCGAAACACGATTCCACTGAAGATCCGTCGTGTATCAGGGCTGTTGCACGTTAAATTATACGTAGGGGGTCGAACGTCCTCCCGCTGTTGTGGTGCAAAATTTTGGAGAGGGGGTGCCAGTTCAGATGTCCTCGTTATCTGACCGCGGTTCAAAATTAAGAGGTCCATCCCAATATAACCGTTGTGTTGCTTCAAAACGGGACATTAATATAATTAAAAGTTATTTCAACTTGAAACTTCCAAAGAGTTTTTTTTTAAATTTTCAGTCTTAACTGTCTAAATTCTAACACACGAGAGTAAGAAAAGTAGTAAAAATAGCTGTGCAAATTTATTCTAAATATTCTTAATTATTGTTAATTAAAAATTAGCAATTTCTTATCAACATGTTTTATAAAAATAATCTTTATCAAGTCAAACATTTAAAAATAATTGTTTATCAATTAATTATTTAAAGTCTTCAAAATTAATTAAAAAGTTCCTGATTTAAGTTTTTCAGAATTGAACACTTCGCAATGTAGAACATTGAATTAAAGCACCCCCACTGAGGTTTAGCACCAGACACCACCGAATTTGAAGGTATATGAAACAACTTAACATTATAATATTGAACTTCTAATGTTCAGTCTCAACTGTCTAAATCTTAACACACCTAACAAGTTGAAGATAGAAAGAATCAATACTCTCAAAAAATGTTGACAGAGAGTTGTTTCTTTCAAATCATATTAGAACGAAACAGAGCCATGGAAGTATCACCTTATACGAAAGAAGACTGCATTATTCTTTAATTTCTAAATATTAATCATGGACATATAATACTTACGTTTAACGTTTTTCTCAATTTAACTCTTCTAATTTCCCTCATCATAAGGGATTAGCCCCAATTATTTCCCTGGAATTGAATCAATAAAAGGAAGAGAAAAAGAAACGCAACCAGATTCCGAAAAGAATCACAAGCTTGCCTGGTAAAATACGACATTTTAATGAAATCGAAACCTAATTATAATCCTTATTGACATGTCGAACATAAAAAAAGTTCAAAACATACGGTGTAAAAATGATTTTTGTGCTCTAATATTTTCGGATGTTATTCAGAAAAAATCCCAAAGTTTCGATATAGTCGTAGCTTCACGTATGGAAAGGAACAGGTTAGAGAATCGAATGCACCGCATCAAAATGCTTTTACCCATTCAAGCTCACTACTTGTTACGTTTTGAAAATTTCTAAATTCATTTCATTTCTGAGTATTAGACAGGCAGCTGATCATAAATATGGAAAGGAAACAAAAGTAGCATTTCTTATTTTTAAGTAGTTTGTGGTTTCACAGTGAAACCAATGAACGGTAACGCACTATTTTTCCTCCGAATAAGTTATCATCGAAATGCAATTTAAATTACAATTTAATTTATAAGTATATGTGAGTGTTCAGGATATTCAACCTTCCTAAAATTCAATATTACATTTGAAGATTCAATTTAAAAAAATATTAATTTATGAAAGAACTCTCGTCACATTTTGTTCCTCTTAGAGATGGAAAGCAATTAAGCTCTTACAATGCCGATATGAATGTGAATACTAACGGTTATTGAACCGGAATTTTATGTAAGTTGACCGATATATCTGGCTCTTAAGTTATGAAGGAAATATTAAGCTACGTTTCGCCCATGCGCATAAAAATAATACCCAATATGTGTTTTCACCGCAAAATCAATGAACTCGAAAGGGTTAGGGGATAAAACATTCTTTTCTCTGATGTGACGCAGATGCCCGGAATGTTCAGTTACTTCAGAAATGTTCAGTTAGCTAACGCCAGTCTAACCCCCGATACCCTTGACAACTAGAGTCATCTCATCGGTTTTATAGTCATCTGACCGTGGTTCAAAATTGCGAGATCCGTCCCAAAATAGCCCTTTTGTTGCTTCGAAGTGGGGCATTAATATAACTAAACTAAACTAGTCCCATCTTAAAGAAAATGTTAACATCTCGAAAAAGTTTTTGATATAGTTTTAAAAGAAATCTCACTTTAATGAAGGGAGTAATCAGAAATGAAATTATGTAAGTATTAAAATAAAATTAATTGTTTCCAGCAGGCACTAAGTAATAAAAATTTCATTGCAAAATAGCTCTACTTCATGATTTTGGTTAAATGGTAACAATGAGAACCATTTTTTTTTATCATTCATTCAGCGAAGAAACTGTGTCACAATATAAATCAAAAATAACCAAATGATCCTTAAATGATAGATAGGATCCCATTAGATATTATTTCTATGACTAACTGCATCGTATGATTTTTTCTAGTTATCGTTGAAAAACATTATCTACGTATATAGTTTTAAAATGTAAGTATATCTGATGCGCCGAAATTTCTAAATTGCGAGTCCAATTATAAATGGGGCGGATAATTATTAGAATAATTGTTATTATTGCATCGAAAAAGAGCTTACGAGTATGAAATTATTTTTTTAAGCCCAGCTCTGCTCAAATATTGCGAAAATTCTGACAATTCAAAAATGGAGCTGTGTTTTTTGTGCCGAAAAAGAGTGACGAACGTGGAAAGTTAAGCTCAGTTCTATTCATGTTTCGATTCCGCGCACTCGCCAAACCGTCGCCAACTTGTGTTTATGGCAACCTTCAACGTGGCGGAGAAGATTATATGCTCGGTAGTAAGTGGGAGAGAGAGAGAGAAAGAGAGAAAGAAAGAGAGAGAGAGAAAGGAGACTTTTTCGTCTTTCTCCAACTCCTCCGCTCGATTACATTTGGTTTTCAGATCTTGACAAGGAAAAGCAAACACAACAAACAAAAAACAGCGATTTCTGAAATAAAAAAATATATTTCTTTCAGGGATTCGGGTAAGTTAGGATTTTCTTATATATTGACTCACTAAGCGCGTAACAATTTCTCAAATAAATGCAGTACATAAAGATTCAGAATGGAAATATCTGCTAGGTTTTTCGTCTTGAAAAGAGATAGGATGGAGGTTTGTACTTTCAGTAAACATCGCTATAATAACCTATTTTACAGTTCCAATACCTTCTTTACTTTACACTTGACGAATCTGGCATTGGCTTTTGATATTTATATCTCAACATGGAACATTAAAATCTTTAAAAATACATAATTCTAAAGAGATTAACGGGCATTCTAAAAGGCATTATATAATATATAAAGAATTCTAAAGTTGTAAGTATTTATTCTTAAAAAAACCAAAGAATATATTGAAAATGTCTTCATAAAACTTCTTAAAATTTTATAAAATTTATATTTTTTACCCCTCATGTTTAGATTGGACCTCAATTCCCTTTTACGTTCAACGAGAATTTATTTATATAATAAAATTTGACAAGCACTTTCGCAAATAACCTTCTATAATAAACTGCCACGATAAAAAATTATCTCTCTAAGTTATAGTACAGCAAAATGAATACAGCTCAATATGTCACTGCAATGAATTATATTATTATTGACTTTATATATACATATATAAAAAGAAACAGAACACACAAGGAAGATCACAGTCGGGATTTCAAACCAGGAAAGCCAACAATATTACATAAATAAATTAGATGAAGACATATCCTTTGAATAAAATTTTTTAATTTTCTGAAATAAATTTAGTTAGTACTTGTTGAGAATTTCTATTTCATTTTCGTAGTAAGAATCCCAAATAAAACGACAGTATTCAAGATTAGATAGGACGTTACTAATATACAGAACCTTCAACGCCAGAAATCTGAAAATTCAAGTTTTTTATTCTTTTATGAGACTGTGCTTTATGATATGTTTATTTTGGCACGACTGAGAAATGTAAATCTAAGGAAGAAGGTTATAGGTTCTACCCTCTGCATGTGTTCTTAGCAAGCATTATTCAAAAATTCGTAGACCGACGAATGCAACGAACTTCTCACTGTCTTGTTGCCAAATGCTTTCCTGACTGTGAAATCGAGAAAAACTGGTAGTCTATCTATTTGTTTGTATGTATTTTAACTGCAGAAGAATTTTGCCTTAGTTTGATTTACCACTACAATATTTTTAGTAGACCAATTAAGAAATGGTTGCCAAGTAGTAGTAGGGATCCACACCGACTCGAAAATGAAAGAAAAAATTAAAAACAATATCATTTGGAAGTAAATGATAATGGCTCTTCTTTGTGCTTCGACTATGTATGTGTACCTCTGAAATCGCAAATACAAAAAAAACGCACTGTGCTGCACGAAAATAATCGCAAAGGCGAGATTTTTTTGCAACAATATCTCCACTTTTTTCCTTTAAACCTCCCGAAGAAGGCAAGGGATATTAAAAATATTAATCAGGATATAGTTTACCTGTATCTATCAGGAGCATTGCGCCTGAACTAGCCGGTGCGAATACTGCGCCAAACGGAAAGTTAACGTTAATAAAGAACGTAAGTATAGCTACAAGGAGAGATTTGAGTATGTTTTATACTGAAGACAGTTCAGAATTACGTACTGTAATTGGAAGCAAAATAGTAATGGATATTCACGGCTCCTCCCTTTTAGGCCGTATATATATATATATATATATATATATATATATATATATATATATATCGAGAGAGAGAGATTTTGTCTTAAATTTGGTTGTATTGTTCAAATAATGACTTTTTAGTTTAGGATTTGCTTCTTGATATGTCTTGTTTACTTTGTTTCTGTATCATCATATATAATAAGTTATATTTAGTTTTATATTATATATATATAATATTACTAAATTTTATTTCAAATTCTATTATTATATATTTTAAAGTCTTAATGTATTCAAAATCACTTTTCTTAAACTCCAGTTTTGTTCTATTTCCCGCGCTGGAGATATATTAAATCTCTCGTTTTGGCATATTCATTACTAAATGAATATTTTAATCGTTTCCACGCTCGCACAAATAGCGAAATCAACGACTCCTTGACGCTATGCATCTTCCCTAAAACGCTTACGTAATTTATTAAAAAGAGCCAATATTCCCTTCACTTTGATCACGTGTTATATTGCTATTCCCTTATCTGAGAGAATCGGGGATTTTCTGTACACTCTTTTACTTAAAACTTCAACTAAGATGTTTTTATGTCCGCCACTCTCCAAAATATTTTTATAACAAAGCAAATTGGTTAACAACTCAGCTGTTTTATGACTGTGTGTTTGTAAGCGTGTGTGCGTGCGTGTGTGTGTGTGAATATTTCATTCTAAATTCTTTCATTTTAGGCTAAATTACCCTTTCTTTAATAACAGGATGGTTTGTACAGCAAAATTGATTTAACTTGGCTAATCTTGTCCACAGCCAAGCAACTAATTTAATTGTTGAAAACTCCAAATAATTGGATTGCCTTTTTTTAATAGTTTTGAAGCAACAGAGTTCATTTACATATTAATATTTACATGTTTAAACTTACCATTTGCTCTTAGTTTCTATAGTATTTTCAATTTTTTAGATTATATTTTACATTTGGTTGTATTAGAAAGTAAGTTTTTTCGTAGATAAGTTAGAGTTTTACCACATGCTTCTTGCATGTATTAAGCACTATTACTTATAGGATCATAATTAAAATTTGTTTAATTAATAAACTTTTTGTTTTTGCATTGCATTTTTGATATGATTTGTATATTTTGTTTTGAATGTTCATTGCACTTTTGTTTATAGGATCATAATTTAAATTTTCTTTAATTAATAGATTTTTAGTTTTTGAATTGCATTTTGATATGTCTTGTTTACTTTGTATTGTATGTTCATATATAACAAGTTATATTTTGATTTATATTACTATATATATATATATACAATAATAATTTTGTTGGTGTAGTCGTTACCTAATGAATAGGCCGAGTAAATAACTAATTTTCATTTATTATCAATATATGGAAGAGTGGCGGAATATACGTACATCTTGTATGAAAGTTTCAAGTCAAAAGCGAACGAAAAATCCCTGCGTTCTCTCAGATAACGGATTAACATATGATCAATGTGAAGGGAATATTAGCTACTTTTTAGTAAATTACTTAAGTGTTTTAGGAAAAAGTCTGGCGCCAACAAGTCGCCGAGTTTGGTTTTCTGTGGGATTATTTTTAAAAAAATTTAAGAATGATTGGTTTTTACTCTTTGATCTGAAATTTTTACCATGTTTTTAGGTCATTTTTTTCCTTGTTGAAAGCTTCCTGCAGACTTTACATATTGACACCTCATACCGTATGACAGTCCCTTTAACTAAGCTCCTATACTAAGATTTTATCGTAGACTAAATGTTTGGCGCAGCATAATCAAAAATGGTTTTTGCGCCAATAAACTCCATCATACCATACCAGATAAGGGATTAACACATAGACACGTGATCAAAGTGAAGGGAATATAAGCTATTTTTAGCAAATTACGTAGGTGTTTTAGGGAAAAATCTGGTGCCAACAAGTCGCCGAGTTTAGTTTTCTGTGGGCGCGTGGAAGCGATTTAAGTATTCTTTTAACAATAAATATGCCAAAATGCGTGATTTAATATACCTCCAACGCGGTAAGATTTGAAAATATAATATTAGAATTTAAAGTAAAATTAAGTGAAATTATTGCATATATATATATATATATATATATATATATATAAATGCAAGCACACTAAAAATTCAGATCGTATCAAAATGAAAAAACTTATCATATAAGCGGATAAAACGGCTAATGATTAAAATTTCAATTGCATCGCTTAGTTCGTTTTCTTTCTAATTATAATCAACTAAAAATCCTTTAAAGCTCTATTGGAATATCACCAAATTTCATGCTGTAAGATGCAATATGCGCTATGAACTTCGAAATTTTCAGCCTTTTTATAGAATGATGTTTATTTAGGTATTAACACAAAATTTTCCTTCCAACCCCATACAACTAAATTTAGACTAAGTAGATTTAATGTACGTGAATAGTATGAATTTTTCATGAGTTCAACCAACTTTCGGTGTATTTAAGTAGTCATCGCTTTTAACCACCGATCTAATAACAACGAAATGACGAATGGTTTTTTTGTTTGTTCTACAAGATAAAAAAAAGAGTTAAGAATGCAAACCTGATTAGTTTGTATTTTGACATCCTGTTCATGAGAACGAAAATTAAATCTGAAATTATAGTGTCTAAACCCCAGGCTGTAGTGGAGCCTGAAAGCACCACACCCTTCCGGTCGTGCTTTTATTTTTGCTATAAATCAATTGTAAGTATCTCCTTCAAACAGCAGCATCTTTGTCAAATCTTTAAAATCTAAAATATGATAGATATTTCTAATTACATAAAGTAATAAACCATTGGCATGTGCTCGAGGGAAGAGGTTAAAAGCGTCAAGGTTGCAAACATTTAAATGTATTTTATGTTTTGATTCCGAAAACTCAAGATATTTTCCAAATTACACATCAATGTCGTGATTTTACTTTAACATTACTTAATTTTAGTATAAATTGAAATCGACATATTTTTTTTAAAAAAATATTATCTACATTTTATTCATATTTTGAACTGCAGCACGCATAATTTTATTGCTTGATCAAAAATAAAATATTATTTTCGAAACATGCATTGTTT
>BGPR01026479.1:0-21484 GCA_013235015.1 Araneus ventricosus | reverse complement strand
ATAGGAAAAACATTATTTATATTTATTGTTTAGCAACGGAATCGGAAACCCTCCGCGCTTTTGCGCAGTTATTTTCATCAAAATAGGGAGAAAGTGGAGAATGGAAGGGTGAAGTTTACATTTTACTGAGCGCGATCTAACAAAGAACTCCGGAAATGCGCTCATATGACTCATTGCCTGACAGCCCTTTCCGGTGTAAAATTGTCCAAAAGTGGTAGTCTCGGAATCCGTTGCTGAACAGTACACGTGTGAACAAATTCTGTAAAAGACAAGAAAGAGGACTTTGTGTTAATCAATGAAATCAAGGCGACAGGCCAGTCCTTTTCTGAAAAGCCAATGAACCTCAAATTTAACGGAAATCAGCTCGAATGCTGTCCCTACGTTTTTTCGTAAACTATCTCAATATTTCGCTTTCTTTTCATTCTTCCTTGAAAGACTTTTCATTCCCGAGACGAACCACAGAGGAAAACCCAGAAGTGAGTAGTGAGTCACGTGCCGGGGTGATGCAACAGGCACATGGAAACAAACATCAGCACCAGCGGAGTATGTTTCCCTCGATTTTCGTGAATACAGGCACGATTTGGCACGTTTCATTCTTCATAGTACAAGGTGTACATAAATGAATATCCCAACTTTGCAGGGCTATTAAAAACAAACAAAGGTACAACCTTGTTGTAAGATTTATCACTGCGTGAGGTTTCTTTGTGAGGGATGGAGACATCAAAAAGACCACACAATTTTAGTCCCAGTATTTTTATTGACTTCCTCTATGGGACACGGCACAATGGAACACACATAAGATGAGGATATTTACAGAATGAATGAAGCTTATACTTTCCAGCACACACAAGCTCACGACCTGAGGTGCTGATTCAATAAAAACATAATCATTTCCGATCCTTCAGATCTGTACGTTTCCCTGGCGACACCTGCCAGAATTCGCTACGACCTTTATGGCCAGCGATACAAAACCGAGTTCTTCATGCGACCTTTCTCGTCTACTCCCCAGAAAGTAGTGTTCCTTAAACATCGATACTATCGAAGCCAAGTCGATAGTATCGAGTTTCCGGAACTCTGATGTTAAAGGAACACTGCTGTCTGGGGAGTCAGCGAGAAAACTCGCATGCAGAACTCGGTTTTGAATCGGTGGCCATAACGGTCGTAGCGAATTCTGGCAGGCATCGCCAGGGAAACGTACCTATCTGAAGGATCGGAAATATGGGACAGTTTGGGAAAACTATCGACTGCACTATCGATGGTTGAACTATCGATGTTTAAGGAACACTACCAGAGAGAACTACCCTCAGACGCTTATCGCTCCGAGACGTCATTAGGTTTACTAGAATTGGTGGAGAAGGGTTGCCACAACTTGGCGCGCCTTACAGTTGTTGTTCATCGGAAATCAAAAATAACACTTTGATTAACAGTTTAAATTCAACACAGTTATAAGTGTTCAATGTTATCAACTCCAGAAGCACGAACGCTATCGAGGAGGTACCATAACTCATCCTGCACTCTGGTGTGACGCTTTGAAAGACTGCAGATATGCGCGTCTTAAATTCGTCAACGTCAGTTGGTAGCGGTTGAACAAACACCTGGTGAACAACAAGGTTTTACTTTGTTGTTGTTTTTTAATAGCCCTGCAAAGTTGGGACATTCATATATGTACCTGATAATAAAGAAAAGAGATTGCGCATTTTGGCATCTTTCTTTCGAATGATTGGGCCAGGAATTCGACACTTGTTTGGAGCAGCATAGGTTATAAACAGGCTCTTGTGCCGTAAAACCCTAAACAAATCAAACCAGAAATTTGATACAGATTACATTTAAAGTCACAAGGCCACATAACAAATTTTATTCATCTAAGTCGCTGCGGTTGGCAGTTATCGCATACATATGATCGCGAATCTGCAGACCGATAGAAGATCAACCCGTTGATGTATTTCGCCTGAAATTCGATACACCTCTACAATTCAGATGATAAGACCATATTCGGAATTTCATCGATCTAACTCTTCGCGTATTTTAGTTTTCATGTTCTCAAGTACGTTGCAGACCGACAGGAGGTCAAATTTTTGATGGTTTAGTTTAGTTTAATTATATTAACGTTCCGTTTTACAACAACAGAGAGGTATTTTGGGGAGGACCTCGTCATTTTGAACCGTGTTCAGATGACAAAAACGACAGAGTTGGACCTGATGAAAGGGTTGCCACGTGAGTTGGCAATTCTCTCCAAATTTCCGCACCACCTCAGCAGGAGGACTTATTATTTAGCCTGCTTCGCTGGAATCGGGCTTCGAACCTGGAATCCTCCTATCCTAAAGTCGATATCTAGCCAATATACCACCGTGGATCCCCAATTCCTTTGACAGATTTGATCCAAATTCAATGCACATCTACGATTCTGATGACGAAACCATAGACGAAATTTCATCCAAAATTCAATACACGTCTACTATTCTGATGACGAAACCATAGACGAAATTTCATCCAAAATTCAATACACGTCTACTGTTCTGATGGCGAAACCATAGACGAAATTTTAACCAAAATTCACTACAGATCTACTATTCTGATGACGAAAACAGACGAAATTTCATCCAAAATTCAGTACAGTTCTACTATTCCGATGACGAAACCATAGACGAAATTTCATCCACTTACCTCCTCTATACCTTTTAATTATCGTGTTCGCACGCGGACAGATAGATAGAATACCGCAGATGGATTTCTTTTGAAAATTGATAGAAATCTACAATTTTGGTATAACGACCACACGTCGAATTTCATTCGGTCTTGCTCTTTTGGTTGTAGAGTTATTATGTTCACGGGCAGACATGCCATAATCACGAAAACGGTTTGTTTCAGCAGATTTCTAGGTCCAATTTTTTTACGATTACAATAGTTTCGCTTTGTATACTTAGTATACGAGGGGTTATTTTTTGTATTACTTGGTATCTCTTCTCTGGAGACTTTTCGAGAATTTAAAAGTTTTAATTCGTCAAAAACTGATATTGGACGAGAAGCCACGGAATTCTCAAGAGTCTCGTTTTGAATATCTGTGACAGAAAATCTACAATATAGAAGGTCTTCATTCAACGACCGATCGATTGGGCAGATGCAATTTTTCCCAGAAGCCGGGTGACGCGTCGGAAAATATTTCCATATCCCTGACAGCCTTGACGCAATTTCGAGTTCCCCTAGATGAATGAACAAACAATCTGAGTGCAAGGGGAAAAAAAGAGCGTTTTTTTCCCCTTTTTTCAAATCTCTCGGCCTATATGCGTCCTTCCTAAAGACCCGACATCTCGTAATAATCGGGGCAGTTCATTCGTTGGCCCGGATTCAAAATAAATGTTCCGGATTGTCCTGTTCTTTGTATAAATGGATGTTCCAATTTGAAAATTTAGAAAAGGTGCGTACAAAATTATCCTTGTTTCTAGTTTCCGAAGAATTTATTCAGAAATGTTAAGATATCAGGATATTAAGGATTGCTGAAGTTGTTCATTAATTTCAATTGATATCGAGTGTTTATTGAAAATACGTGCTTAAAACCTGTCTTTCCAATGAAAGAGATTGACCGTCCAATGAAAGAAATCTCAAAAATTAAGAATGCACTTATTTCAAAATTTTCAATTTGATTCGATAAATAAAATAACAGAATGTGAAACAATGAAACAACTGACAAAATCATTCTCTTATGTAGCCATCCAAAATGATGTTGTTTCATGTCATGGAAAACGGCAATTTAACCTATTATTACTTAATGAGAGCCACGTCAGAATCATATTTTCGCTCAGGCTTTTACTGTCAGGATATTATTTTGATTTTCGAGACACTCTTATGTTTTCCAAACATTCGAATATTAGTAAAATGACAGCAAATTTATCCATTTAATGTTAACAATGGAATGCAGATTGAGCCAACGGAAGAAGTGATTTCGGTACAGTTCTAAAAATATTGCGCTTCTCGAAAAACAACGTTTTAAACACTTTCCTTCTATATAATTTATTAATATCATTTCGAAATTCACGTTCTCCATATATTGAAGCAAATTAATGAATTTCTGAGATCATATGAAACAAACAATCAATTTATCCTTCCTTTCTTCTTAATACATTTTTCCATGAAAACTTTTTAAAATCTTGTCTTTGTATCATTTAAAAATAGAGATAAGATTTATTTAATTGTAGAGCGAACATTTTGACAAGTTACTATTTTATGATTCACGACACGAATTTCTTTTATACTTACTTCGAAACAGTCTGTATTTGATTATGAGGTTCATTCTGGAACCATTTCAATGCAAACCAGTATTAAAAATGAATTAATTAGTCAAAGAACATTTGAAAGCTGTGTGAGAAGTAGTGTTCCTTAAACATAGATAGACTATATCGAAACCAAGTTGATACAATCGGGCTTTCGGAACTATTGACTGAAACAATCGATAGTATCGACTTTATCAAAACTATCGACAGTTTTCTCCCGGGCAATACTATCGATAGGCGCATTTTCAGTCGATAGTTTTAAAACAATCGACTGGAACTATCGATAGTTTCAAAACTATCGACTGAAACAATCGACTGGAACTACTGATAGTATCGATACTTTCTAAACTATCGACTAGAAGGACACCTATCGATACACGCTGAACTATCGATACCATCTATAGTTCATCATGCTGAACTACCGATGTTTAAGGAACACTAGTAAGAAGACTGGAAACGTGTTTTCTACAAATGGAGTCAATAATATGCCTGTGCGAGACAAAGAAACGGCTTTATTTAATCCATTGGACTGTGCAGCCTGCATCCATTACTCTTTTGAGAGACACTCCAGGATGAGATGACTGGGTCTAGACCTGTGGAAGACCTTAGACCATTTTGGGTAGGCTGGGCCGAGCCGGGTTGTAAATAAATAAATGGGTCTAGACGCCTTGAATATCCAGATTGCTCTCCATCCTACCCAAAGAAAACATCCAATTTATTTTCAGAATGGTTAATGCTTGTCGCGTCGTTTGATTTATATTGGTAAGGATTTGCTGCGGTACAGTTAAGTGTTGGGGCAGAATTACATTGGCCAAAGTTATTTATTTTATTTGAAAGGACGTTGAGGGGAGTTTATAAACAATTCATTTAGTAGAACTTAGCATTATTTCTTGTTTTAATTTTTCTCTTCATATAAGTTTCAGATCGGTGTCATTTACAATCGCCAACGGCACAATATATCTATGGAAAGATGATGCATTATTCTTTGAAATTTTGATATATATTTTTCAATAAAAATGTTTTTAAACATTTTCTTTATAAAATCCTAAAATAAGAATAATCATCATTTAACTGTAGAATACAATTTTGTCAGATATTCTAAGTTGCACGGATTCATGCATTTACTGTGATTTCATTTCCATCTATTACAAATTTTTATTGCAGTAATCTTGAAATGTTCTATATTTGATTACGGTGGCTCATTCGTCAATATAAACTAATTAAAAATGTTTAAATCTTGATTAATTCATTCAAGTTTTAATGATACCAATTAGTTATCAAAACAAAGAGCTATTGACTAAAGTTCTTAACTATCTTAATCCGGCAAAGCCTGAATTAATTATTTTTTCGAATATCAATTTCTTTCTAGTATATTGTTGATAGGATGCTATATATGTATGAAAAGCCTTTTTTTGTTGTAAAATTTCAATGATATTGTCAAAAATGCATGAATGAAAATATTTGCACTATAACGAAGGAAACTGTAATATTTTAAACCTTTATTTATGGCACCATATGGTACTACCGCTAATCTTTCAAGGGTTAAGCAATGAATTTTTGAAGTAGCAATCAGGCTTGTTTAAAACTGGCATGCTCTCAAATCTATAATTAAATAAGATGGGAAATTTCAAAATTATTAGACCAATGTGGGATTTAGGTAAGATTTGCTTGCATCATCTTACTCTAGGTTTCTCTCGAGGTGAAACCTTAACCTAGACCAGATTCCCTTGAAACTCCTCCAGGATTGCAACAGACTACCATACGCTGGAGCTAAATCAGGCTTCTATATAAAATGATACCGAGGTACTCCAAAACTGCTTTGACGAACAGACTATTCCATATTTCTAATTCATTATGTGTCATTAACTCATAGACTTGGCTAGATATGTTAAACCAAGTAGGTTTAGAATCACCATCACTACAAGTTGGGAAAGTTAAACATTTCAAACCTAAATTGAGATTTTAATTCCAAAAAAATTTTATTCGGTTGCTTGTCGGTAAATGTCCTAATTTTTTAACCAGTCTTGTGGTAAAAAAATTAGAACATTCATTAGAATAATTGTGGCAACAATTATCCATGATTTGATGCTTTGAAAATAATCCAACTTTGAAATAGCTTTTCAATTAGGAAATTGACATGAAAACATTTATAGTGGCAAAAATATTTAAAAATAACAATAAAAACTTATAAATGTTATGGAACAAGTTATAGAAATAAATTTAACAATATAATTACCGAAAATTATTTGATGTAGCTTAGAAGTATAGAGCAACTGTTTTTACAATTTTATTACGTCACAAAATGGAAAACAAATTTAGAATGCTATTAAAAAATATGTCGCTTTAGAAATCTGAAATGCAGTTTAATATTTTAGAAACGAGAATAAAACCGAAGAATTTATAATAAGTAAAATTTCTGATGAGAGATCGCTTTTATTCATTCCATTACAACTGTAAAATAAATACGTTTGAAAAAAATGCAATGATTAAGATAGAACATAACATTACTCTGATGTTAAAGGCTGGTCTTCAATGCATTAAATTTTTCAAACACAAAATTTTCTCTTACTCAGCTTTACTTTCCAAAATATAAACCACGATCGACATTGATTACGGAAGTTTCTCCAACAGCAAGAAAAATCTTTAAAAGCATCAAAGTTCTTGAAAAACTGGTTTCAAAGTTCAAGCAGTGATAGTTTAAAACTGGAGTCCGGACGAATTCCGGAACAGATTGCTCGGATGGCTGCCCAAATGGGACTCCGGCTCGGAAAAGTGCGTAACAGTTTTTGGTTACTTTGATATTAGATGTTTGAGATAGGATGGGCTTATTACTAGATATCTGATAGCTTCCCGGCTCGTGTTTCTGGCACTATATAAAAAGATGTCTATTTTTCATCCTGTAAAAGAGATAATATTTTGTGCTTTTCGAAAATATTCTTCTTCTTAACTCTTATTTCATGGTTCAAGAAGTAAATGTTGGATGACGATAAGTTTATTAAGTGGTCTGGAAATAAAGGAAAGTGTAAAAATAAAATAGAAGCGAAAATTTTCGGAAAATGAAACCAACTTTTCACTCTAATGTAGCATGACGGCATTGAAAATATTTAAAATAAAAGAAAAGTTTTCAGAAACAAATTTCTATTAATGTACTATAATGTAGAGAATAATTTATTTTTATCGAAAACATGGATGTCGAAACTAAATCGTAAAAGCATGAGGGTGCTACTGGAAATACTCAAAGTAAACCATTAACCCTTTGATACCGAGCGAGCCGGTCCCGGGCGGTCTAAAAATTTCCTTTTGGCAGTGAAAAAGGCCGGTCTGAGGCGGTTGGCTTCTGTTGAGGGGTGTTGAGGTTCTCAGATCGCTTAGGAGATAAACGAGGTAGGGGGTCCAATTATCCTTTCAAATCGCAGCCCATTTCCGTGCGCCTTAAGGGAAGGTTGTAGCAGGTGGTGGGGTGGTAAATGACCACCCAGGTTGGGAGAGTCCAATTCATGTCGCTTCCTCCCAAAAGTTCCCGGTTTTAAGGGAGCTGGAAGAAAAAAGTCGCCTCGGGTTTAAAGAGTTAATCACATTAAGAATATATTTTAGTTTTTCACCCCAGTAGTACAAAAATATTGTACAATAATGTACGACATTGAAAAATATTCACAATTTTGTATAATATTGTACAATATTGTCCAACATGTTGTGCTACCTGAACATGAAGGTTTAGAAATTTTCTTTCTTAAGATATTCATTGTGTTATAATTTCTTTACAGTATTGTTCTCAGCGCTTCGCGCTATTCCGATTTCATGTCTACGTCCAAATTGTTGATAACAAAATTGTATATTTTAGTATACTTAAGAAAGGGTCCTTTATTTTTTATTATTTTTACTCTTTTTCTTTAATATATTTCATAATTTATTATTATAATATTAAGAAATCTTTTAATCATTTTTTTCTAACTTACTTCTAGAAAGTGGCATTCATGTGGAATAAAAATTTGATTAAAATGAATTGAGTAAGAACTGAAAATATAAAAATATTAGATTTTCATCGGAAAAAAACAACTGCATAAAATTTAAGAATTATACTACATCGGAAAATGAGTGAAAAAGAAATTATAGAATTCCATTTTTTAAAATACGAAACAAAACAGGATATGTAAATGTGGGTAAAAACTGCTTGAAAATCGCGCTCAACAAATAACTTCAAATCATGTCAATAATGCTCAACTCAAGTTTATTATATACACTCAACGTGACCAAAATACTGTATAATATAAGGAAAACCACTGAATCAAATTTCGACTCATCCCTGCAGTACATGCACTGACATTATAAACCGGATTCTCTGTCAAAAAGCTTTTTTCTCAACTCGCCTGTGTGTGGAGAAACAACCATTAGAGTGGCGTGAGACACGGCACGATCTTGGCCGCCAGAACAACCGGTTCCAATTATCCCCGAAACAGCCTAAACTTTCCTTTTCTTGTGCAACAATGTTTGGCGTCCGGGTCACCACTTTGGCGGCAGGGGGATAGAACTGGGGACCTTTGGGTTCCGAGCCGAACATCCTAACCACTAGACAAAGGGCATTCCCCATGTCCGGAGGCGGATATTGGCTAATATACATCACAGTAAGATGGCGTAGCACGGTGCGCCACAAATGGATCGATTGTTCAGCGAATTGTAACTAAGCCAAACATTTCTGTATGAAAGTCGAATATTGCGCGGAAATCACGTGTGTACGAATCCAGATGACTAATTCGCGTTGTGTGCAGTAACAGAAGAGATACAGTGCAACAAATAGCAACAAAATGCAATTAACTATCATCAGAAGCATATCCATGCTCTCTCTATAAGACAGATTTTGCAACGAATTGGTTTTAATACCAACAACCAGCCAGACATCAATTGATTTCGCTGTGAAACCGAAAGAATAATCTTCCATGGAATACAGAACACTTGCATTGGACATTTGATGACCGGAAACAATGTTCCTGGTCAGACGGTCCAGATTTCTTCTCCAGCTTATTGGTGGAAGGTTACGCCTTTAAGAGATAGAAAGGGAAGATCTGTTCAAAACTCCGAAATACCACCGTTCAATCTGCGGGAATCAAGCGTTGTCATTTTGCTGGCATGGCATAATATTCCTCCCAACCAGTTATGACAACCTGTAGAGTCCATGCCTAGAAGAAGAACTTTAGTCACCAAAGCCAAAGGAGGTTCAGCACTCAATGTATACAGGCTATTAATATGAGCGCTTTCTTGTTCAGAGCACTGTATAAAAAATGACCAGTAATAAAAGAAACGCAACATGTGTGGTACGCATTTCACAACACTGGAAAACGAATGCCTTAAAACAAGTTTCGAAAAGAAACTGCAGGATAAGAAATGGCGTTGGTATCTGTCCTTAAACCCTTGAGGACAGGTTACTTTTTAGAACACTCAGATCAGCTTGGCGCCAACCCATTTTTTTCAACCCTGTGCTTATTTAATTATATAAAACTTTATTCTTCATATTGTAATAAGATTAGGGGTATGAATGAATGGATAATAAACACATTTGTGTTTGAATTTTCGCCGCTATCCTCTTCATGGATTGGGTTTTCTACACCTCAATATCGAGATGGGTGAACTGTGCCGCACATTATACGCCTTACCTGTCCGCAAAGGGTTGATAAAAGCATAATTCAATGAAACATCTTTGCAGTAGTGAATTATGAATCCTCAGTGGTTTATGTCTGCGGCAGATCGTGATAATAGTCGCAAGCACCTAATTGTAGATATAATTAATGTATCTGGAAGATTTCACATGTTGTGCGCTGAAAGGAAAAAGGCTGTGAATGACAATTCGTTGCGAGTGTTTGATGAGTCAATTGCTTTGAAGAAGCAATAGCTAGTACTTTGGGAGACAAATATCTACTGAGAACTCAGGTGCTTGGTTCCATACTAAATGAAATTGTCAAAAACACCATTTTAATTATCATATTAGGTTTCTGAAAAGAGTGCAGTATTATATTTTCTGAACATATGAAATTATATTTCCTATTTCGTTATGATTAATGTTGCAATTTTCTGACACAATTTTACACCGATTGAATAGAAATCAATAAAATCCGCCTCACAAGTACGTGTTGAAGCTTCCATTCTCGATAAGAGAGAATTTCTTATAAAAATAAGTATTTTCATCCTCAGGAAAAATGTGTGACATGCTTATCAGGATAACCAACAAAAAATGTGAAAGGAAAAAAAAGAATAGTCACAAGAATATTCAGTGTGAAGAAAGTGATAATAAAATAATAGCCTAATTTTCGATGGAGTTTCGAAGAAATGTTATAAAGTTTTTTAAATAACTTTCTCTCGATTGATTCAAAACTTCCGATGAATGATGAATATGTATTAAAGAAAAGGAAGAAAGCTGATAAAGATTGAGTGAAATTTAGGAAAGTAGAATTTAAATAAATTTCATGCTCAGTTTCTTTACAATGATATAACCATTGCATCAGAAAAATAGTATCGTTAGTAGATGATTAGAAAGGAGATATTTCGAAAAAATCTTTTTATTGAAAGATTTAGGGTAAAAAAAATGCAACATTTTCTTTGTTCGCTGTCGAATTAAATAGGAGTGACACATCTCTTTGAAAAAAAATGGATTTTTAAATATAAAAAGGTAGACATCTACATTTATAAAAGTATATTCTTTGAACTTCAAACGCCTATTCGAATATACAATTTTTTCTAAGAATCGTTCTTTTCAAAAATCTGAATCCATTATATTCTTTTTAATGAAAACGGCATAGAATGTTTCAGTTTAACAACAACAAAAAAACTCTGATAATTAGAAATAATTATAAACTCTCCAGCATATAGTTTGCTTTAAAAAAATATTTAATTCCCTTTACAGCAGAAAAAAAGCGGTTTCTTAAAGAACGTAAATTTTTTTTTAAATATTTTTTCCAATATCGCAACAAAAGATCACATTTTATCCAATGTGTGTTGCTTTAACTACCTTTAAATCAATTAAAATGAAACGAATGATTTAAATAAAATATCAGTTGTTCATTGTTTCCTTATAAAAATTGCATGTTTTAAATGCGAAATTCATATGGTTTGAAGGAAAGTGTATAGTTCTGATGAAAAATAAAATATGGAGAAAATGCCGTATTTAAAATTCAAAATAATCATCAGATTCATAAATGCAGTAAACTCAAATAATATTTAAAGTAAAGGGAAAAAAGGAAAATGAATGGTGAATATTGTTAGATACAAAAAGAAATAATTGGTTTTTAGAAACAAAAATACTATGCCTAAATCAATTTTCAATGTCCAATATCTTAAATTACAGTAGATACCGGAAATTAATCAATTTTTATAGAGTTAAATAAATTTTGAATCTTTTTATTTAAGTAAAAACTTTTAAAATTTTAATAGTGGAATCGTATCCATTTACTAGTTAGAAGATTTTAAATTTGAATTCGTTCCTATTACTTCTGTAACTGTCAAAATTTCTCAGCTTTAAATGGTAACAACTGGAGATACAAAGAGACGTGAAGAAACGTTTGTCTTTAGGATAGACTCCATCTTCGCATGCTAAAAATTTAATTTTCAAAGGTGTGAGTACATATGAAACAAAGGAGGCTCGTTTGGTTGAGTTAGTAAATCTAACAAAAGAAGAAGTAAATCTAACAAATCAGTTTTCTGGTTCTACCATTAAATACTGGTTCAGATGAAATTCCAGGCTTGTTAGTTGATTCTACGATCTCAATCATGCACCTGAACGTTCCCTCTGTATTTTCCATCATAATAACACGATTCCTTATAGGAAGACTACATATTGCAATGGTTCCCATGACACAACTTCACTGTTCATGACCCCTAGAACCTAAAACCACCCTTCGTTCAAAAGTTTATATGTCATATCAATGTCATGAAAATCAATCAATGTTGAAATTAAATGGAAAGATTGTAGTTTATCGGTAAAAGCGTATAGATGCTCATCAGGGGTAAATAAGTGAAATCTATACGAACCGCTAAAACATTAGAGAAATCATAATGTTTTCTGCAATATATATATAATCTCCATTTTACTTTAACATTTTTTGACTTTCATGATATATATATATATATATATATATATATATATTGTAACAAAATTGCTTTGTGGGTGTACGTGAATGCAATCCAATAAGCAGGATTAAAAAGATAAAGCTCTTTATTTTACAAATATTCCCAAGCAAAGAAACGTAGCACAAGTATTAACACAGCACTAGTAAAAATTCACAACAGAGACTACCAATAAATCTCAATACAACGCTCAAAGGTTTCTTGTTAACTCACCAGCTTGCTTGCAGGTCAAATTCCAACTGACTCTTCTTGGCTTGAGAGCTTGCCTTTATACCTTTCAACGGGAAGTGACTTCATTATGTAGGAAGTTCATGAAACCAGTAGAAATAGGTGGAAAGTTTGAGGTCCTTCTAGAAAATTCCCTTTGTCGCCAAACTGGTCGCCAAATTTATCGCCAAGTCGCCAAGTTTGTCGCCAAGTCTAGCATCTCAGGGAAACGACTTTATAGCTTTGTAACAATATATATATAAACTTTTTAACGAAGGGGATATATGTTGTAAGGATAGTGGAAATCTTTGTCGAGTTCGTAGATGGGATATCCAGCTCAAATGGGGTGGAAATGGTGGGGGGTTCAAATTTTCATTTCCCCATAAATCATTTACAGTTGAAAATAGAAAGAAACTTTAAATTAGGTGAATTATCGCCTTATCATAGCGACCAATGTTTGCAGTTTAACTTTTTCGATAACTGCAATTGCTTAGAAGTTACGAGCTGAAAAGTGATTTTCCCTCCCTTTTCCTTCCCTCCTCCGTATTTAAAGTATCTTTCAACCTATGCATGTTACCCCTTGTTGGAACGCTCTCGTCATTTGCATTCTCTTCCATCCTCTTTTATTCTTGCAGCTCTATTCCTTATGAAAATAGAGGGCGAAATGTTATTTCCCTTATATCTACGGACTATTCATTTTACCATAATTCCATTACAATTGAAAATAGAAAGAACATTCAAATTAAGCGAATTATTGCCTTATTTTAACGAACAATTTTTGCATTTCAACCTTTTCGATAGCTGCAATTCTTAGAAGTTATAAGCTGAAAAGTGGTTTTCCCTCCCTTCCCCTCCCCCGTATTTAAAGTATGCTTGTTACCCCTTGTTAGAAAGCTCTCGTCATTTGCAATCTTTTCCACCTCCTTTTATTATAGCAGCTATAATCCTTATGAAAATAAAGGGCGAAATGTTCTTTTCCTTATATCTCCGAATTAAAGAGAACCTTAATTACCTTTGCCTTCCGGCTTGCAGACGGGAATTTTTTTATGCATTGTTGTAGTCAACAAACAGATAGAACAATATTTGAACTCCAATGTTTACAATTTTCTATTGTAAACTGGGCAGACAGAAGAATATAAAGAGACAAATGGTGTTTATGCCTTCTCTGCCACACTAAAGTTGATTTTCGGCAGTCAGGTTCTCTCAGCTTTATTTTTCTCCTCTCGGTGAAGACTGCAATGAACTTTCAAATTAAAATTTCTGATTTTTGAGCTATTACTCTGAGTTTTCCATAACAGTTTTATAATATCATTCCTAAGCTGTAGAAATAATTTCAGGAAATTTAATTGATGAATTTCTCATGTTTTAGTAACAAATGAATAAATGTATTTAAATAATATAAAACTTCTAAATTTTACATGGGTCTAAAAATAGAACATAAAACTACAGTCCATTTTTTCAATTTTAGTTCTTTTCAACAATTACAATCAATTAAGATAACTATTTCAAATCTAAAATTACTTGATTTTCCTCTAAAAATTTGCAAGCCACATTGCAATAATGTTGCACGAGGTCCTCAATACCAAAAATAATAATTTTTAATGATTATTTAGTGCAAATTTCTATAAATATATACGCGTATAATATGGGCGAAATGTCTCAACGTTTCAGCTAAAAATACATACGGAGTATACGCACGAAGAAAATTGTCCGCGGAGTAATTTAAAATGTAGATAAAGTAATAAAACTTTCTTTTGATAAAACACTAAAAATATACTTCAAATTTCTATATAGAAATTCACAATATCGATTAAATATGTTTATAGTGAGCGAAAAAATCCTAAATTTGACCGAATTTTTACATTTTGGACGCCGATTGTACCCTTAATTGCTTTTGCAGCTCATTTTTTAAACCTCCTTCTTTTCTTCCCTCATACATGAGGGAAGAAAACTTTTATACTGTTATTTGTTTTTAAAATTAAAACTCTAAAGGAAAACCTTTTCTCTTTTGTTAGTTTTTCGGTTAGGCACAAATACTTCTTATTTCTAGTGAATAAAAGATGCATTTTTTCGGTTTAGCCTCTAAAATAGCTGATAGCAGAAATCTATATCTTACAAAATTATATTGTTGACTCTCTCCTTAAAATAATTTTAATAGAATAGAATTAAACAAGCATCAATGCTGCTCATTTAATTTCGTGACAGAATGAACATGCGTCTTTTTTTATTAAAATTTGAAATAAAAAAGGTGAAAAGATGATTTTTAGACTGAGTGTACTTCACCCTTAGGTAAATATTGTCCGCTGCATTGCTAATTTCTGAGAGGATCGGTGGGAGTTATTTCAGGGACAATATTTTGTGAGTGTGAGCCTCAAGTGAAAATTGATCGATTCCTTCTCTGCCAGTGCGACATGTGGATCCGAGAGATAATGACTTATTTCGGCTTAACCAAAATCAATATGACGAACCAAATGTCTGAGATAAAGGCTGGTTAGCTTGGAATGGTTTCGGATTTGCATCGTATGCTAACGATGCAAATCTTAACCGAATATTGACTTAAATTATTCGTTGCTCTTCAACATAGATATTTCTAGTTCATAGAATGTACAAAAAGTTAAGAAATAATTCCGAAACTCATATAAATCTATTTATATTGTAATCAATTGTTCTCAACACTCGTTCTAATTGATATCTGTGACATACTGGATAGCAACCGGCTTATGTCAAAAACTGAAAACTGTTCAGTCTTGTTTTTAAAGTTTCAAGTCCTTTTATGTAAAGTCATCGATTACTCTATTCATTAACCAGAACTTTTCACAATTTTTGTTATTGAAAGTGCCTTTAAATTGAGGCCTTCAAATCTCAGCTCTTCTGGGCTACAAAAACAGTTTATAAGCGAACATTTAAGTAGTAATTAGAGGGCAACAGGTAGTAGGTAGCAATTCAGTAGGCAGCACACATTTCTTTGGGACAAAATAATCTATTTCGTAATTAAGACATTACATTTTCAATTATTTTAATATGTTTAAGATGAAAATGGCTTTTCTTCCATCAATGATATTAGTTTTACTTCCTTTTAAAATGTTATCTCCACATTTTAAAATTCACGAAGTAATCTGGATATATTAAGACATCACTTCCTATTAATAGAAGTTCTGAAAATGTTTCTTATTCATTTTTAGTTAACGGTGAACATTTACAATGAATGGATTCATCTGAGTAGAATGTTATTTCTAGGTTCAGAGAAAACGACTTTAATAATGGTATGGCTTTAGTAATAATTACAAATTTACTATGGTTAAAGGTATGAAAGCTCACTCTCAACTTTCCAGTTGAATATATTTGTGCATTAGTTCACCTGATACACACACCTGTTGGATTGGGTGCTGCTGCTCTCTTTTCCCATTTATCTGAAACGCTAGTATTCAAACACATTTACCTTTCGGCAGTGTGATGGACGTGATGCTCTACAAATAGAAGAAGCGAAGCTCCCGAATAAGCATAATTTCTGCAGCGGTTTGAATTTCAAAGATAGCCATTTAAATTCGTCACTGCATACTGTATCAAATTTGATACATCATTTATTTTTAAATTAATAATGAATAGAATATTTTTGTCCACTCGTACACGATGTATCAGATTTGAAACATCATAAGAGACCGGATAATAACCATTCCTTCCATTTTCCATCGACAGCGCAGGTCCTATTGATAAGTCTGCGGTAGTCAGTTACTCAAATCCTGATACACCTATTGATATATTTTCGCAGTTTTCAGCATTTAAAAGGAGTCTTGCATTTTTGATGGTTTCATCAATTGCTTCTACAGGCATTTACTATTTGATATTACTTTTAAAATACTGTTTTTATGGTTTTATAAAAAAGAAATAGTGATCTGATACGTTCATTAAATTCCCCTTTACAATATCATAATTCTATTTTGATTTTTTGTGTATTTTTCTGTTGTTATATGCGAACTTCCCATGCCAAAAACATCTTTTATTTCGAAATTTTAAAAATCGCGCATTGAAGGGTTAATATTGAATGACTGGACTGATAAAAATTAGAGCGCGTTCTATTTATCCTGATAAAATGTTTCCGGCACTAGTTTTGCAGCAGTTTTAAAAGAAAATAAAGCAAGTAAAGGATACTACAGAAGCTGATTGCTCAGGAAAAGAGGCTCTGTTTGACGTCTTGGAATGGATACTCGTTTTCTCTTGTTTCCTATTTACAGTATTGTTTTGAAAACTATAATTAAGGTTTTATAAAAAAAGAAATAGTGATTTGATATGTTTATTAAATTCCGTTTAACAATATCACGATTCTATTTTGTAATTATAAGTAGTTTTCAGAATTAAAATTCAGTCTTATGAAGTAAATGCATAATACTTTACAGATTACGTAATAATTAAGAGCATTTGATATTGGTGTCAGAGGAGCAGTTACTGCAAGCCTACATAAAAATTTAATCAAGCGAACCTTGAATCCATTATATTCCTATTATTGATAGGAACATAAGACCGTTAAGGCACAGAATTCCTTGAACTAGACAGTTCCGGTAAATTGATTGCCTTGATAAGACGCGAAACATCTCTCCTACGAATTTAAGATTAATTGCATTTTATTAATACTGTAAGACCCGAACTCGAAATTCGCTTCACTTCGAATATTTCTAATTTTATAATATGATTAAAATACAATAATACAATATAAAGAAATAAAAGCAATGGGGTAACAAAAAAAATGACAATTCTTTTCAAAAATGAACCGGAAATAAAGTCAGAAACTTATCAAAATCCTCATGCAATTCAAGAAGTTGAAAAACTTTCCAGCAATGGTATCTTGGCCTCCTATAGCAAAACAGCTGTGATTCGATGGACTTATAAAGATTGTTGAGCAATAGAAGCTGACAAGATCCCTTAATATTTACAATAATCTTCATTTAAGACTAAAAAGTAAGAAAAAATTTAAAGTAAAAATTTTACTTTTTAGTACACTAATAAAAGTGTTTTTAAAAATTATTTTATTAAATCTATTTTACTCATTTCGAGTAGAAATTTCACTTAGAAAGGAAGAAGTCGGTTGCCTGAAGGAATTGTTTAAAATGGACTCGCTCCGTTTTGAGTGACGTTTAAAACTGGTACACTTGACTGTAAGACGAGCCAATTTATGCGAATATTTTAAAGTCGCCACTTAAAAGTATTTTACCATCACATTCAATCTTCGTAATAGCGCAGAGGGTATTTTTAAAAATTGAGGAAAAAGGGTTTCAGCTATAAATTATGCAGAAGCGAAACATTTCTTGCTCTTAATTTTCAGGAAGGAAGGACTTGAAGGAAGCGAACTTGAAAAAAGATCTAAATGCCTCCCAATTGGAGTTCATTAGAATTAATGAGAGCGAGGAGCAGCGATCCATCTCGCCTTCATTTGCCGGAAGGGAGCATTAAATCATTTTCTTCTTCATCATCGACTTTTCATACCCTCGTTATTCGTCTCTATGAGAGCCGCTGAAAGCCTTTAAATGTGACGTCGCATACGGTAAGAGAACATACTTATCATGTCTTTTCTAATGCTGTATAATGAAATAATAACGTTAAACCCTTTCAAGTTCACTACATGTTTCGTTTCTAAAATTACTAAAGACCTCGAAAGAGAGGCCATGAAAGATAAACCCCGAAATTCTAGGGATGTGTGGGGGAAAGTGGCCTCCAGATGTTTCCTTGCAAGCGGAGCGACAAATTTTACGAACGTCAATCGTTAACGCTGGTTGAAAATGAAGGATGGGTCAATTCTCTACTTCAAAACTGATAACATTAAACTATGGAGTGATCACTCTAAACGCATAATTTTGTATACATTTGAATACGTCGGTTCGGGACCAGAGGTTTTTGATAATATTAAGCGAATGATAACATTAATTACGATCATATTAAGTGGAGAATACCGTATTAGACTTGCAGCTGATCATAAATATGTAAAGGAAAAAATTAGTATTTTTTATTTTCAAGACATTGTGGTTTCACAGTGAAACCAATTAACGGTAACGGGCTATTTTTCCTCCGAATAACTTATCATCGAAATGCAATTTAAATTATGTATTTAAATTATAAGTTTACGTGAGTCTTCAGGATATTCAACCTTCATAAAATTCAATGTTACTTTTGAAGATTCGATTTTAAAAAATATCAAGAACCCTCATCATTTTGTTTATCTTAGAGGACAAAAGGAATTTAGCTCTTGCAATGCCGATATATTTCTGAATACTAAAGGTATTGAACTGGAATTTTTACATAAGCTGGCCTGCATATCTGGCTCTAAAGTCACGAAAGAAAAATTTTATTACATTTTGCCCATGCGCAGTAAAAAATCGCTCAATGTGTGGTTTCACTGTGAAACCAATGAACGCGAAAGAGTTAATGCGATAAAGATAAAAAATGAATAAAAAATAGTTTTTCACACATTTACTAGTTTACTAAACAGAAGAAATTTTATTATATCAATTCTTTTCGAACTTTTAGTCTTTAATATATAATTCATAATTATAAATATTGCGGAATTGTGCAAACAGTGTTTCTCAAATTCACTATCAAGTGGCGCCACTTATTTGGATTTGAAATTTAATTAAAAGACGCTTTCAGCCGATAATTAACCTCTGAAACTAAGAAAGCAGTTTAATTTCATCAAGAGTCAAAATTTCGAAACACTAGCACATAAGAAAGTTAGTGAAAAATGGATTGCAAAATTCCATTTTTACAAAGATGAAAATGTCAAGTTATATTGAAGTAAGTAAAAAAAATGTTATTTCCAGAAAACACGAAGCACGGATAACAGGAATAACAGCTCTTCCAGAAATTAAAAATGCAAACGGACTGTAAATCATTATTAATAATAGTAACAGCACTCGCAATACCTCTCGTCGTTTATCAGTCTACTAGCTCGCACTGCGGATAAAACTCAAAAGCGTGATTCCAAAGGCGTTCGCATTTCAAAAAAGATCACAGTCGATCAACACACGTTCCCAGTCTATCCGTACTGCCGTTTATTTCGAGTCCGACATTTCGTGATGTCACATGGAAATCTCTGCAGAACTCCAGATCTCGGCTCCTTTGTGAGTTATCGCGAAAATTCTAGCATTTTTGAGTATCTTCGTTTTGTCGCCAAAGTAGCCAAAATGGTAGCCAAGTTTGTCCCCAAGGGGGTGACCTCTCTCGATAGTTAGTAAGAACCTATATAAATGTCCAACCAAAACACTAATAAGTCCGGGAAGTGATATTCCATGTTCGAAACAATATTCTACTTTTACTCCTTAGAAATAATCCATAATTTTTGTATTCTCCCATCCTAGCTGTAGAAAAGATTCTATAAGTATGTTTGATTATTTAATGGTAACAGCTTTCAAAGCCAATAAGTAAACTTATTTCAAAGATTATCGTGAAGCGAAGTTGTAGCAGTCAAAATGTATTTTTGTCTGAAACGAAAGGTTCTATCACACAGCATTGCAAATGTTAAATCAATAAATTGATGCGATCTACATGGCTACAGAGTAATTTTTTCCAGATTTTGTCAATAATTTCATATTCTTTATATTATTGCATCACAAAAATTCTTGGTGTAATTCCAATGGGAATTCTTTTTACTGGTAACCCATAATATTGCTCTCAGATTTCTGACAATCCGAACGTAAAAACAATGTTCCGGTGTTTGTATTTTTTACTGCATGAGATATCCCATATATCTTCGTAGTACTGGTAAAAGGAACTAGTTAATAAATTAGAAAAATGAGTTTATGTGCTCAAGTTGCTCTAACACCACACCACAACGCCGTCTCTAGAGCTCATGTGGCTCCTATACGGTTTAGTATAGATGCAGGTGGACTTTATTGAGTTGCAAAAAAATGGCATACAAAAGAATGGCAAATGAAAAAATTACAAATCTGGTGTTTACACATAGAATTGACAACAAAATAAAGGAATATATACAATTTCTTGATTATTACGGTGTGATTGCTGGACATTGCCATCTCTATAACAGAAAAAGTCTCTCATGTCAATATCTGTGCTGTAATAGCATTTTAACAATGCCAGCAATAGTGACCAAGTCATATAGAAAATTATCCCTAGAATTAAAATTGACTAAATGATTATTTTCATGTGATAATAGGCAGCAATTGGCAGATTACACATAAATAGACCTATTTAATTTAGTCAATTTTACAGGCAAGATAACTGTTTACATACTATTGATTATCTATACTCGGTTACTTTTCGCTGCTTATTGGCTACATGATGAAGTTGTCTGAAATAACAAAGAAAAATAAAAATAAAAGATAATTCATTTTCTTATTTTGTTACAGTAGTAAATTGACATAGTAGTAACACAGCAACAATAATCTTTGAGAGCTAAGAAATGAAATGATAAGTTAAGTGCCATGACCTTGTCTAAAGTAATAAATTGAATAAAAACAATTTTTAACCTTCTCGTATCAGCGTTCTGAAAAGTAGAATCTTTTAATTATTTTCTTCTTTTAAATCTTTAATTTATAATTCAATATTATAAATACCCCGAAATTACTTTTTCTCACCTTCCCTACAAGATGGCGACACTTGAACGGAATCAAAATTTTAATCTAAATAATCGATTGACTGCCAATTAAGTTCCAAAAATAGAAAAAAAGTGTATTGTCACCAAGAATACACAAATCTACAGAATTTCGGAAATCTAGCACATTTGGAAGGGAGTGAAAGATCAATTGCAAAACTCCATCTTAACAAAATCAGTTAGCTTAATTAAGGCAAGTTAAATGAAAGTGTGTAAAATCTTAGTTGTTCGCTTGTTTAAAATACGATTTGGGACCATTTTTATTCTCTTAGTTCTTCAAATATCACGTTTATCTATTTTC
>BGPR01026478.1:0-21484 GCA_013235015.1 Araneus ventricosus | reverse complement strand
ATAGGAAAAACATTATTTATATTTATTGTTTAGCAACGGAATCGGAAACCCTCCGCGCTTTTGCGCAGTTATTTTCATCAAAATAGGGAGAAAGTGGAGAATGGAAGGGTGAAGTTTACATTTTACTGAGCGCGATCTAACAAAGAACTCCGGAAATGCGCTCATATGACTCATTGCCTGACAGCCCTTTCCGGTGTAAAATTGTCCAAAAGTGGTAGTCTCGGAATCCGTTGCTGAACAGTACACGTGTGAACAAATTCTGTAAAAGACAAGAAAGAGGACTTTGTGTTAATCAATGAAATCAAGGCGACAGGCCAGTCCTTTTCTGAAAAGCCAATGAACCTCAAATTTAACGGAAATCAGCTCGAATGCTGTCCCTACGTTTTTTCGTAAACTATCTCAATATTTCGCTTTCTTTTCATTCTTCCTTGAAAGACTTTTCATTCCCGAGACGAACCACAGAGGAAAACCCAGAAGTGAGTAGTGAGTCACGTGCCGGGGTGATGCAACAGGCACATGGAAACAAACATCAGCACCAGCGGAGTATGTTTCCCTCGATTTTCGTGAATACAGGCACGATTTGGCACGTTTCATTCTTCATAGTACAAGGTGTACATAAATGAATATCCCAACTTTGCAGGGCTATTAAAAACAAACAAAGGTACAACCTTGTTGTAAGATTTATCACTGCGTGAGGTTTCTTTGTGAGGGATGGAGACATCAAAAAGACCACACAATTTTAGTCCCAGTATTTTTATTGACTTCCTCTATGGGACACGGCACAATGGAACACACATAAGATGAGGATATTTACAGAATGAATGAAGCTTATACTTTCCAGCACACACAAGCTCACGACCTGAGGTGCTGATTCAATAAAAACATAATCATTTCCGATCCTTCAGATCTGTACGTTTCCCTGGCGACACCTGCCAGAATTCGCTACGACCTTTATGGCCAGCGATACAAAACCGAGTTCTTCATGCGACCTTTCTCGTCTACTCCCCAGAAAGTAGTGTTCCTTAAACATCGATACTATCGAAGCCAAGTCGATAGTATCGAGTTTCCGGAACTCTGATGTTAAAGGAACACTGCTGTCTGGGGAGTCAGCGAGAAAACTCGCATGCAGAACTCGGTTTTGAATCGGTGGCCATAACGGTCGTAGCGAATTCTGGCAGGCATCGCCAGGGAAACGTACCTATCTGAAGGATCGGAAATATGGGACAGTTTGGGAAAACTATCGACTGCACTATCGATGGTTGAACTATCGATGTTTAAGGAACACTACCAGAGAGAACTACCCTCAGACGCTTATCGCTCCGAGACGTCATTAGGTTTACTAGAATTGGTGGAGAAGGGTTGCCACAACTTGGCGCGCCTTACAGTTGTTGTTCATCGGAAATCAAAAATAACACTTTGATTAACAGTTTAAATTCAACACAGTTATAAGTGTTCAATGTTATCAACTCCAGAAGCACGAACGCTATCGAGGAGGTACCATAACTCATCCTGCACTCTGGTGTGACGCTTTGAAAGACTGCAGATATGCGCGTCTTAAATTCGTCAACGTCAGTTGGTAGCGGTTGAACAAACACCTGGTGAACAACAAGGTTTTACTTTGTTGTTGTTTTTTAATAGCCCTGCAAAGTTGGGACATTCATATATGTACCTGATAATAAAGAAAAGAGATTGCGCATTTTGGCATCTTTCTTTCGAATGATTGGGCCAGGAATTCGACACTTGTTTGGAGCAGCATAGGTTATAAACAGGCTCTTGTGCCGTAAAACCCTAAACAAATCAAACCAGAAATTTGATACAGATTACATTTAAAGTCACAAGGCCACATAACAAATTTTATTCATCTAAGTCGCTGCGGTTGGCAGTTATCGCATACATATGATCGCGAATCTGCAGACCGATAGAAGATCAACCCGTTGATGTATTTCGCCTGAAATTCGATACACCTCTACAATTCAGATGATAAGACCATATTCGGAATTTCATCGATCTAACTCTTCGCGTATTTTAGTTTTCATGTTCTCAAGTACGTTGCAGACCGACAGGAGGTCAAATTTTTGATGGTTTAGTTTAGTTTAATTATATTAACGTTCCGTTTTACAACAACAGAGAGGTATTTTGGGGAGGACCTCGTCATTTTGAACCGTGTTCAGATGACAAAAACGACAGAGTTGGACCTGATGAAAGGGTTGCCACGTGAGTTGGCAATTCTCTCCAAATTTCCGCACCACCTCAGCAGGAGGACTTATTATTTAGCCTGCTTCGCTGGAATCGGGCTTCGAACCTGGAATCCTCCTATCCTAAAGTCGATATCTAGCCAATATACCACCGTGGATCCCCAATTCCTTTGACAGATTTGATCCAAATTCAATGCACATCTACGATTCTGATGACGAAACCATAGACGAAATTTCATCCAAAATTCAATACACGTCTACTATTCTGATGACGAAACCATAGACGAAATTTCATCCAAAATTCAATACACGTCTACTGTTCTGATGGCGAAACCATAGACGAAATTTTAACCAAAATTCACTACAGATCTACTATTCTGATGACGAAAACAGACGAAATTTCATCCAAAATTCAGTACAGTTCTACTATTCCGATGACGAAACCATAGACGAAATTTCATCCACTTACCTCCTCTATACCTTTTAATTATCGTGTTCGCACGCGGACAGATAGATAGAATACCGCAGATGGATTTCTTTTGAAAATTGATAGAAATCTACAATTTTGGTATAACGACCACACGTCGAATTTCATTCGGTCTTGCTCTTTTGGTTGTAGAGTTATTATGTTCACGGGCAGACATGCCATAATCACGAAAACGGTTTGTTTCAGCAGATTTCTAGGTCCAATTTTTTTACGATTACAATAGTTTCGCTTTGTATACTTAGTATACGAGGGGTTATTTTTTGTATTACTTGGTATCTCTTCTCTGGAGACTTTTCGAGAATTTAAAAGTTTTAATTCGTCAAAAACTGATATTGGACGAGAAGCCACGGAATTCTCAAGAGTCTCGTTTTGAATATCTGTGACAGAAAATCTACAATATAGAAGGTCTTCATTCAACGACCGATCGATTGGGCAGATGCAATTTTTCCCAGAAGCCGGGTGACGCGTCGGAAAATATTTCCATATCCCTGACAGCCTTGACGCAATTTCGAGTTCCCCTAGATGAATGAACAAACAATCTGAGTGCAAGGGGAAAAAAAGAGCGTTTTTTTCCCCTTTTTTCAAATCTCTCGGCCTATATGCGTCCTTCCTAAAGACCCGACATCTCGTAATAATCGGGGCAGTTCATTCGTTGGCCCGGATTCAAAATAAATGTTCCGGATTGTCCTGTTCTTTGTATAAATGGATGTTCCAATTTGAAAATTTAGAAAAGGTGCGTACAAAATTATCCTTGTTTCTAGTTTCCGAAGAATTTATTCAGAAATGTTAAGATATCAGGATATTAAGGATTGCTGAAGTTGTTCATTAATTTCAATTGATATCGAGTGTTTATTGAAAATACGTGCTTAAAACCTGTCTTTCCAATGAAAGAGATTGACCGTCCAATGAAAGAAATCTCAAAAATTAAGAATGCACTTATTTCAAAATTTTCAATTTGATTCGATAAATAAAATAACAGAATGTGAAACAATGAAACAACTGACAAAATCATTCTCTTATGTAGCCATCCAAAATGATGTTGTTTCATGTCATGGAAAACGGCAATTTAACCTATTATTACTTAATGAGAGCCACGTCAGAATCATATTTTCGCTCAGGCTTTTACTGTCAGGATATTATTTTGATTTTCGAGACACTCTTATGTTTTCCAAACATTCGAATATTAGTAAAATGACAGCAAATTTATCCATTTAATGTTAACAATGGAATGCAGATTGAGCCAACGGAAGAAGTGATTTCGGTACAGTTCTAAAAATATTGCGCTTCTCGAAAAACAACGTTTTAAACACTTTCCTTCTATATAATTTATTAATATCATTTCGAAATTCACGTTCTCCATATATTGAAGCAAATTAATGAATTTCTGAGATCATATGAAACAAACAATCAATTTATCCTTCCTTTCTTCTTAATACATTTTTCCATGAAAACTTTTTAAAATCTTGTCTTTGTATCATTTAAAAATAGAGATAAGATTTATTTAATTGTAGAGCGAACATTTTGACAAGTTACTATTTTATGATTCACGACACGAATTTCTTTTATACTTACTTCGAAACAGTCTGTATTTGATTATGAGGTTCATTCTGGAACCATTTCAATGCAAACCAGTATTAAAAATGAATTAATTAGTCAAAGAACATTTGAAAGCTGTGTGAGAAGTAGTGTTCCTTAAACATAGATAGACTATATCGAAACCAAGTTGATACAATCGGGCTTTCGGAACTATTGACTGAAACAATCGATAGTATCGACTTTATCAAAACTATCGACAGTTTTCTCCCGGGCAATACTATCGATAGGCGCATTTTCAGTCGATAGTTTTAAAACAATCGACTGGAACTATCGATAGTTTCAAAACTATCGACTGAAACAATCGACTGGAACTACTGATAGTATCGATACTTTCTAAACTATCGACTAGAAGGACACCTATCGATACACGCTGAACTATCGATACCATCTATAGTTCATCATGCTGAACTACCGATGTTTAAGGAACACTAGTAAGAAGACTGGAAACGTGTTTTCTACAAATGGAGTCAATAATATGCCTGTGCGAGACAAAGAAACGGCTTTATTTAATCCATTGGACTGTGCAGCCTGCATCCATTACTCTTTTGAGAGACACTCCAGGATGAGATGACTGGGTCTAGACCTGTGGAAGACCTTAGACCATTTTGGGTAGGCTGGGCCGAGCCGGGTTGTAAATAAATAAATGGGTCTAGACGCCTTGAATATCCAGATTGCTCTCCATCCTACCCAAAGAAAACATCCAATTTATTTTCAGAATGGTTAATGCTTGTCGCGTCGTTTGATTTATATTGGTAAGGATTTGCTGCGGTACAGTTAAGTGTTGGGGCAGAATTACATTGGCCAAAGTTATTTATTTTATTTGAAAGGACGTTGAGGGGAGTTTATAAACAATTCATTTAGTAGAACTTAGCATTATTTCTTGTTTTAATTTTTCTCTTCATATAAGTTTCAGATCGGTGTCATTTACAATCGCCAACGGCACAATATATCTATGGAAAGATGATGCATTATTCTTTGAAATTTTGATATATATTTTTCAATAAAAATGTTTTTAAACATTTTCTTTATAAAATCCTAAAATAAGAATAATCATCATTTAACTGTAGAATACAATTTTGTCAGATATTCTAAGTTGCACGGATTCATGCATTTACTGTGATTTCATTTCCATCTATTACAAATTTTTATTGCAGTAATCTTGAAATGTTCTATATTTGATTACGGTGGCTCATTCGTCAATATAAACTAATTAAAAATGTTTAAATCTTGATTAATTCATTCAAGTTTTAATGATACCAATTAGTTATCAAAACAAAGAGCTATTGACTAAAGTTCTTAACTATCTTAATCCGGCAAAGCCTGAATTAATTATTTTTTCGAATATCAATTTCTTTCTAGTATATTGTTGATAGGATGCTATATATGTATGAAAAGCCTTTTTTTGTTGTAAAATTTCAATGATATTGTCAAAAATGCATGAATGAAAATATTTGCACTATAACGAAGGAAACTGTAATATTTTAAACCTTTATTTATGGCACCATATGGTACTACCGCTAATCTTTCAAGGGTTAAGCAATGAATTTTTGAAGTAGCAATCAGGCTTGTTTAAAACTGGCATGCTCTCAAATCTATAATTAAATAAGATGGGAAATTTCAAAATTATTAGACCAATGTGGGATTTAGGTAAGATTTGCTTGCATCATCTTACTCTAGGTTTCTCTCGAGGTGAAACCTTAACCTAGACCAGATTCCCTTGAAACTCCTCCAGGATTGCAACAGACTACCATACGCTGGAGCTAAATCAGGCTTCTATATAAAATGATACCGAGGTACTCCAAAACTGCTTTGACGAACAGACTATTCCATATTTCTAATTCATTATGTGTCATTAACTCATAGACTTGGCTAGATATGTTAAACCAAGTAGGTTTAGAATCACCATCACTACAAGTTGGGAAAGTTAAACATTTCAAACCTAAATTGAGATTTTAATTCCAAAAAAATTTTATTCGGTTGCTTGTCGGTAAATGTCCTAATTTTTTAACCAGTCTTGTGGTAAAAAAATTAGAACATTCATTAGAATAATTGTGGCAACAATTATCCATGATTTGATGCTTTGAAAATAATCCAACTTTGAAATAGCTTTTCAATTAGGAAATTGACATGAAAACATTTATAGTGGCAAAAATATTTAAAAATAACAATAAAAACTTATAAATGTTATGGAACAAGTTATAGAAATAAATTTAACAATATAATTACCGAAAATTATTTGATGTAGCTTAGAAGTATAGAGCAACTGTTTTTACAATTTTATTACGTCACAAAATGGAAAACAAATTTAGAATGCTATTAAAAAATATGTCGCTTTAGAAATCTGAAATGCAGTTTAATATTTTAGAAACGAGAATAAAACCGAAGAATTTATAATAAGTAAAATTTCTGATGAGAGATCGCTTTTATTCATTCCATTACAACTGTAAAATAAATACGTTTGAAAAAAATGCAATGATTAAGATAGAACATAACATTACTCTGATGTTAAAGGCTGGTCTTCAATGCATTAAATTTTTCAAACACAAAATTTTCTCTTACTCAGCTTTACTTTCCAAAATATAAACCACGATCGACATTGATTACGGAAGTTTCTCCAACAGCAAGAAAAATCTTTAAAAGCATCAAAGTTCTTGAAAAACTGGTTTCAAAGTTCAAGCAGTGATAGTTTAAAACTGGAGTCCGGACGAATTCCGGAACAGATTGCTCGGATGGCTGCCCAAATGGGACTCCGGCTCGGAAAAGTGCGTAACAGTTTTTGGTTACTTTGATATTAGATGTTTGAGATAGGATGGGCTTATTACTAGATATCTGATAGCTTCCCGGCTCGTGTTTCTGGCACTATATAAAAAGATGTCTATTTTTCATCCTGTAAAAGAGATAATATTTTGTGCTTTTCGAAAATATTCTTCTTCTTAACTCTTATTTCATGGTTCAAGAAGTAAATGTTGGATGACGATAAGTTTATTAAGTGGTCTGGAAATAAAGGAAAGTGTAAAAATAAAATAGAAGCGAAAATTTTCGGAAAATGAAACCAACTTTTCACTCTAATGTAGCATGACGGCATTGAAAATATTTAAAATAAAAGAAAAGTTTTCAGAAACAAATTTCTATTAATGTACTATAATGTAGAGAATAATTTATTTTTATCGAAAACATGGATGTCGAAACTAAATCGTAAAAGCATGAGGGTGCTACTGGAAATACTCAAAGTAAACCATTAACCCTTTGATACCGAGCGAGCCGGTCCCGGGCGGTCTAAAAATTTCCTTTTGGCAGTGAAAAAGGCCGGTCTGAGGCGGTTGGCTTCTGTTGAGGGGTGTTGAGGTTCTCAGATCGCTTAGGAGATAAACGAGGTAGGGGGTCCAATTATCCTTTCAAATCGCAGCCCATTTCCGTGCGCCTTAAGGGAAGGTTGTAGCAGGTGGTGGGGTGGTAAATGACCACCCAGGTTGGGAGAGTCCAATTCATGTCGCTTCCTCCCAAAAGTTCCCGGTTTTAAGGGAGCTGGAAGAAAAAAGTCGCCTCGGGTTTAAAGAGTTAATCACATTAAGAATATATTTTAGTTTTTCACCCCAGTAGTACAAAAATATTGTACAATAATGTACGACATTGAAAAATATTCACAATTTTGTATAATATTGTACAATATTGTCCAACATGTTGTGCTACCTGAACATGAAGGTTTAGAAATTTTCTTTCTTAAGATATTCATTGTGTTATAATTTCTTTACAGTATTGTTCTCAGCGCTTCGCGCTATTCCGATTTCATGTCTACGTCCAAATTGTTGATAACAAAATTGTATATTTTAGTATACTTAAGAAAGGGTCCTTTATTTTTTATTATTTTTACTCTTTTTCTTTAATATATTTCATAATTTATTATTATAATATTAAGAAATCTTTTAATCATTTTTTTCTAACTTACTTCTAGAAAGTGGCATTCATGTGGAATAAAAATTTGATTAAAATGAATTGAGTAAGAACTGAAAATATAAAAATATTAGATTTTCATCGGAAAAAAACAACTGCATAAAATTTAAGAATTATACTACATCGGAAAATGAGTGAAAAAGAAATTATAGAATTCCATTTTTTAAAATACGAAACAAAACAGGATATGTAAATGTGGGTAAAAACTGCTTGAAAATCGCGCTCAACAAATAACTTCAAATCATGTCAATAATGCTCAACTCAAGTTTATTATATACACTCAACGTGACCAAAATACTGTATAATATAAGGAAAACCACTGAATCAAATTTCGACTCATCCCTGCAGTACATGCACTGACATTATAAACCGGATTCTCTGTCAAAAAGCTTTTTTCTCAACTCGCCTGTGTGTGGAGAAACAACCATTAGAGTGGCGTGAGACACGGCACGATCTTGGCCGCCAGAACAACCGGTTCCAATTATCCCCGAAACAGCCTAAACTTTCCTTTTCTTGTGCAACAATGTTTGGCGTCCGGGTCACCACTTTGGCGGCAGGGGGATAGAACTGGGGACCTTTGGGTTCCGAGCCGAACATCCTAACCACTAGACAAAGGGCATTCCCCATGTCCGGAGGCGGATATTGGCTAATATACATCACAGTAAGATGGCGTAGCACGGTGCGCCACAAATGGATCGATTGTTCAGCGAATTGTAACTAAGCCAAACATTTCTGTATGAAAGTCGAATATTGCGCGGAAATCACGTGTGTACGAATCCAGATGACTAATTCGCGTTGTGTGCAGTAACAGAAGAGATACAGTGCAACAAATAGCAACAAAATGCAATTAACTATCATCAGAAGCATATCCATGCTCTCTCTATAAGACAGATTTTGCAACGAATTGGTTTTAATACCAACAACCAGCCAGACATCAATTGATTTCGCTGTGAAACCGAAAGAATAATCTTCCATGGAATACAGAACACTTGCATTGGACATTTGATGACCGGAAACAATGTTCCTGGTCAGACGGTCCAGATTTCTTCTCCAGCTTATTGGTGGAAGGTTACGCCTTTAAGAGATAGAAAGGGAAGATCTGTTCAAAACTCCGAAATACCACCGTTCAATCTGCGGGAATCAAGCGTTGTCATTTTGCTGGCATGGCATAATATTCCTCCCAACCAGTTATGACAACCTGTAGAGTCCATGCCTAGAAGAAGAACTTTAGTCACCAAAGCCAAAGGAGGTTCAGCACTCAATGTATACAGGCTATTAATATGAGCGCTTTCTTGTTCAGAGCACTGTATAAAAAATGACCAGTAATAAAAGAAACGCAACATGTGTGGTACGCATTTCACAACACTGGAAAACGAATGCCTTAAAACAAGTTTCGAAAAGAAACTGCAGGATAAGAAATGGCGTTGGTATCTGTCCTTAAACCCTTGAGGACAGGTTACTTTTTAGAACACTCAGATCAGCTTGGCGCCAACCCATTTTTTTCAACCCTGTGCTTATTTAATTATATAAAACTTTATTCTTCATATTGTAATAAGATTAGGGGTATGAATGAATGGATAATAAACACATTTGTGTTTGAATTTTCGCCGCTATCCTCTTCATGGATTGGGTTTTCTACACCTCAATATCGAGATGGGTGAACTGTGCCGCACATTATACGCCTTACCTGTCCGCAAAGGGTTGATAAAAGCATAATTCAATGAAACATCTTTGCAGTAGTGAATTATGAATCCTCAGTGGTTTATGTCTGCGGCAGATCGTGATAATAGTCGCAAGCACCTAATTGTAGATATAATTAATGTATCTGGAAGATTTCACATGTTGTGCGCTGAAAGGAAAAAGGCTGTGAATGACAATTCGTTGCGAGTGTTTGATGAGTCAATTGCTTTGAAGAAGCAATAGCTAGTACTTTGGGAGACAAATATCTACTGAGAACTCAGGTGCTTGGTTCCATACTAAATGAAATTGTCAAAAACACCATTTTAATTATCATATTAGGTTTCTGAAAAGAGTGCAGTATTATATTTTCTGAACATATGAAATTATATTTCCTATTTCGTTATGATTAATGTTGCAATTTTCTGACACAATTTTACACCGATTGAATAGAAATCAATAAAATCCGCCTCACAAGTACGTGTTGAAGCTTCCATTCTCGATAAGAGAGAATTTCTTATAAAAATAAGTATTTTCATCCTCAGGAAAAATGTGTGACATGCTTATCAGGATAACCAACAAAAAATGTGAAAGGAAAAAAAAGAATAGTCACAAGAATATTCAGTGTGAAGAAAGTGATAATAAAATAATAGCCTAATTTTCGATGGAGTTTCGAAGAAATGTTATAAAGTTTTTTAAATAACTTTCTCTCGATTGATTCAAAACTTCCGATGAATGATGAATATGTATTAAAGAAAAGGAAGAAAGCTGATAAAGATTGAGTGAAATTTAGGAAAGTAGAATTTAAATAAATTTCATGCTCAGTTTCTTTACAATGATATAACCATTGCATCAGAAAAATAGTATCGTTAGTAGATGATTAGAAAGGAGATATTTCGAAAAAATCTTTTTATTGAAAGATTTAGGGTAAAAAAAATGCAACATTTTCTTTGTTCGCTGTCGAATTAAATAGGAGTGACACATCTCTTTGAAAAAAAATGGATTTTTAAATATAAAAAGGTAGACATCTACATTTATAAAAGTATATTCTTTGAACTTCAAACGCCTATTCGAATATACAATTTTTTCTAAGAATCGTTCTTTTCAAAAATCTGAATCCATTATATTCTTTTTAATGAAAACGGCATAGAATGTTTCAGTTTAACAACAACAAAAAAACTCTGATAATTAGAAATAATTATAAACTCTCCAGCATATAGTTTGCTTTAAAAAAATATTTAATTCCCTTTACAGCAGAAAAAAAGCGGTTTCTTAAAGAACGTAAATTTTTTTTTAAATATTTTTTCCAATATCGCAACAAAAGATCACATTTTATCCAATGTGTGTTGCTTTAACTACCTTTAAATCAATTAAAATGAAACGAATGATTTAAATAAAATATCAGTTGTTCATTGTTTCCTTATAAAAATTGCATGTTTTAAATGCGAAATTCATATGGTTTGAAGGAAAGTGTATAGTTCTGATGAAAAATAAAATATGGAGAAAATGCCGTATTTAAAATTCAAAATAATCATCAGATTCATAAATGCAGTAAACTCAAATAATATTTAAAGTAAAGGGAAAAAAGGAAAATGAATGGTGAATATTGTTAGATACAAAAAGAAATAATTGGTTTTTAGAAACAAAAATACTATGCCTAAATCAATTTTCAATGTCCAATATCTTAAATTACAGTAGATACCGGAAATTAATCAATTTTTATAGAGTTAAATAAATTTTGAATCTTTTTATTTAAGTAAAAACTTTTAAAATTTTAATAGTGGAATCGTATCCATTTACTAGTTAGAAGATTTTAAATTTGAATTCGTTCCTATTACTTCTGTAACTGTCAAAATTTCTCAGCTTTAAATGGTAACAACTGGAGATACAAAGAGACGTGAAGAAACGTTTGTCTTTAGGATAGACTCCATCTTCGCATGCTAAAAATTTAATTTTCAAAGGTGTGAGTACATATGAAACAAAGGAGGCTCGTTTGGTTGAGTTAGTAAATCTAACAAAAGAAGAAGTAAATCTAATAAATCAGTTTTCTGGTTCTACCATTAAATACTGGTTCAGATGAAATTCCAGGCTTGTTAGTTGATTCTACGATCTCAATCATGCGCCTGAACGTTCCCTCTGTATTTTCCATCATAATAACACGATTCCTTATAGGAAGACTACATATTGCAATGGTTCCCATGACACAACTTCACTGTTCATGACCCCTAGAACCTAAAACCACCCTTCGTTCAAAAGTTTATATGTCATATCAATGTCATGAAAATCAATCAATGTTGAAATTAAATGGAAAGATTGTAGTTTATCGGTAAAAGCGTATAGATGCTCATCAGGGGTAAATAAGTGAAATCTATACGAACCGCTAAAACATTAGAGAAATCATAATGTTTTCTGCAATATATATATAATCTCCATTTTACTTTAACATTTTTTGACTTTCATGATATATATATATATATATATATATATATATATTGTAACAAAATTGCTTTGTGGGTGTACGTGAATGCAATCCAATAAGCAGGATTAAAAAGATAAAGCTCTTTATTTTACAAATATTCCCAAGCAAAGAAACGTAGCACAAGTATTAACACAGCACTAGTAAAAATTCACAACAGAGACTACCAATAAATCTCAATACAACGCTCAAAGGTTTCTTGTTAACTCACCAGCTTGCTTGCAGGTCAAATTCCAACTGACTCTTCTTGGCTTGAGAGCTTGCCTTTATACCTTTCAACGGGAAGTGACTTCATTATGTAGGAAGTTCATGAAACCAGTAGAAATAGGTGGAAAGTTTGAGGTCCTTCTAGAAAATTCCCTTTGTCGCCAAACTGGTCGCCAAATTTATCGCCAAGTCGCCAAGTTTGTCGCCAAGTCTAGCATCTCAGGGAAACGACTTTATAGCTTTGTAACAATATATATATAAACTTTTTAACGAAGGGGATATATGTTGTAAGGATAGTGGAAATCTTTGTCGAGTTCGTAGATGGGATATCCAGCTCAAATGGGGTGGAAATGGTGGGGGGTTCAAATTTTCATTTCCCCATAAATCATTTACAGTTGAAAATAGAAAGAAACTTTAAATTAGGTGAATTATCGCCTTATCATAGCGAGCAATTTTTGCAGTTTAACTTTTTCGATAACTGCAATTGCTTAGAAGTTACGAGCTGAAAAGTGATTTTCCCTCCCTTTTCCTTCCCTCCTCCGTATTTAAAGTATCTTTCAACCTATGCATGTTACCCCTTGTTGGAACGCTCTCGTCATTTGCATTCTCTTCCATCCTCTTTTATTCTTGCAGCTCTATTCCTTATGAAAATAGAGGGCGAAATGTTATTTCCCTTATATCTACGGACTATTCATTTTACCATAATTCCATTACAATTGAAAATAGAAAGAACATTCAAATTAAGCGAATTATTGCCTTATTTTAACGAACAATTTTTGCATTTCAACCTTTTCGATAGCTGCAATTCTTAGAAGTTATAAGCTGAAAAGTGGTTTTCCCTCCCTTCCCCTCCCCCGTATTTAAAGTATGCTTGTTACCCCTTGTTAGAAAGCTCTCGTCATTTGCAATCTTTTCCACCTCCTTTTATTATAGCAGCTATAATCCTTATGAAAATAAAGGGCGAAATGTTCTTTTCCTTATATCTCCGAATTAAAGAGAACCTTAATTACCTTTGCCTTCCGGCTTGCAGACGGGAATTTTTTTATGCATTGTTGTAGTCAACAAACAGATAGAACAATATTTGAACTCCAATGTTTACAATTTTCTATTGTAAACTGGGCAGACAGAAGAATATAAAGAGACAAATGGTGTTTATGCCTTCTCTGCCACACTAAAGTTGATTTTCGGCAGTCAGGTTCTCTCAGCTTTATTTTTCTCCTCTCGGTGAAGACTGCAATGAACTTTCAAATTAAAATTTCTGATTTTTGAGCTATTACTCTGAGTTTTCCATAACAGTTTTATAATATCATTCCTAAGCTGTAGAAATAATTTCAGGAAATTTAATTGATGAATTTCTCATGTTTTAGTAACAAATGAATAAATGTATTTAAATAATATAAAACTTCTAAATTTTACATGGGTCTAAAAATAGAACATAAAACTACAGTCCATTTTTTCAATTTTAGTTCTTTTCAACAATTACAATCAATTAAGATAACTATTTCAAATCTAAAATTACTTGATTTTCCTCTAAAAATTTGCAAGCCACATTGCAATAATGTTGCACGAGGTCCTCAATACCAAAAATAATAATTTTTAATGATTATTTAGTGCAAATTTCTATAAATATATACGCGTATAATATGGGCGAAATGTCTCAACGTTTCAGCTAAAAATACATACGGAGTATACGCACGAAGAAAATTGTCCGCGGAGTAATTTAAAATGTAGATAAAGTAATAAAACTTTCTTTTGATAAAACACTAAAAATATACTTCAAATTTCTATATAGAAATTCACAATATCGATTAAATATGTTTATAGTGAGCGAAAAAATCCTAAATTTGACCGAATTTTTACATTTTGGACGCCGATTGTACCCTTAATTGCTTTTGCAGCTCATTTTTTAAACCTCCTTCTTTTCTTCCCTCATACATGAGGGAAGAAAACTTTTATACTGTTATTTGTTTTTAAAATTAAAACTCTAAAGGAAAACCTTTTCTCTTTTGTTAGTTTTTCGGTTAGGCACAAATACTTCTTATTTCTAGTGAATAAAAGATGCATTTTTTCGGTTTAGCCTCTAAAATAGCTGATAGCAGAAATCTATATCTTACAAAATTATATTGTTGACTCTCTCCTTAAAATAATTTTAATAGAATAGAATTAAACAAGCATCAATGCTGCTCATTTAATTTCGTGACAGAATGAACATGCGTCTTTTTTTATTAAAATTTGAAATAAAAAAGGTGAAAAGATGATTTTTAGACTGAGTGTACTTCACCCTTAGGTAAATATTGTCCGCTGCATTGCTAATTTCTGAGAGGATCGGTGGGAGTTATTTCAGGGACAATATTTTGTGAGTGTGAGCCTCAAGTGAAAATTGATCGATTCCTTCTCTGCCAGTGCGACATGTGGATCCGAGAGATAATGACTTATTTCGGCTTAACCAAAATCAATATGACGAACCAAATGTCTGAGATAAAGGCTGGTTAGCTTGGAATGGTTTCGGATTTGCATCGTATGCTAACGATGCAAATCTTAACCGAATATTGACTTAAATTATTCGTTGCTCTTCAACATAGATATTTCTAGTTCATAGAATGTACAAAAAGTTAAGAAATAATTCCGAAACTCATATAAATCTATTTATATTGTAATCAATTGTTCTCAACACTCGTTCTAATTGATATCTGTGACATACTGGATAGCAACCGGCTTATGTCAAAAACTGAAAACTGTTCAGTCTTGTTTTTAAAGTTTCAAGTCCTTTTATGTAAAGTCATCGATTACTCTATTCATTAACCAGAACTTTTCACAATTTTTGTTATTGAAAGTGCCTTTAAATTGAGGCCTTCAAATCTCAGCTCTTCTGGGCTACAAAAACAGTTTATAAGCGAACATTTAAGTAGTAATTAGAGGGCAACAGGTAGTAGGTAGCAATTCAGTAGGCAGCACACATTTCTTTGGGACAAAATAATCTATTTCGTAATTAAGACATTACATTTTCAATTATTTTAATATGTTTAAGATGAAAATGGCTTTTCTTCCATCAATGATATTAGTTTTACTTCCTTTTAAAATGTTATCTCCACATTTTAAAATTCACGAAGTAATCTGGATATATTAAGACATCACTTCCTATTAATAGAAGTTCTGAAAATGTTTCTTATTCATTTTTAGTTAACGGTGAACATTTACAATGAATGGATTCATCTGAGTAGAATGTTATTTCTAGGTTCAGAGAAAACGACTTTAATAATGGTATGGCTTTAGTAATAATTACAAATTTACTATGGTTAAAGGTATGAAAGCTCACTCTCAACTTTCCAGTTGAATATATTTGTGCATTAGTTCACCTGATACACACACCTGTTGGATTGGGTGCTGCTGCTCTCTTTTCCCATTTATCTGAAACGCTAGTATTCAAACACATTTACCTTTCGGCAGTGTGATGGACGTGATGCTCTACAAATAGAAGAAGCGAAGCTCCCGAATAAGCATAATTTCTGCAGCGGTTTGAATTTCAAAGATAGCCATTTAAATTCGTCACTGCATACTGTATCAAATTTGATACATCATTTATTTTTAAATTAATAATGAATAGAATATTTTTGTCCACTCGTACACGATGTATCAGATTTGAAACATCATAAGAGACCGGATAATAACCATTCCTTCCATTTTCCATCGACAGCGCAGGTCCTATTGATAAGTCTGCGGTAGTCAGTTACTCAAATCCTGATACACCTATTGATATATTTTCGCAGTTTTCAGCATTTAAAAGGAGTCTTGCATTTTTGATGGTTTCATCAATTGCTTCTACAGGCATTTACTATTTGATATTACTTTTAAAATACTGTTTTTATGGTTTTATAAAAAAGAAATAGTGATCTGATACGTTCATTAAATTCCCCTTTACAATATCATAATTCTATTTTGATTTTTTGTGTATTTTTCTGTTGTTATATGCGAACTTCCCATGCCAAAAACATCTTTTATTTCGAAATTTTAAAAATCGCGCATTGAAGGGTTAATATTGAATGACTGGACTGATAAAAATTAGAGCGCGTTCTATTTATCCTGATAAAATGTTTCCGGCACTAGTTTTGCAGCAGTTTTAAAAGAAAATAAAGCAAGTAAAGGATACTACAGAAGCTGATTGCTCAGGAAAAGAGGCTCTGTTTGACGTCTTGGAATGGATACTCGTTTTCTCTTGTTTCCTATTTACAGTATTGTTTTGAAAACTATAATTAAGGTTTTATAAAAAAAGAAATAGTGATTTGATATGTTTATTAAATTCCGTTTAACAATATCACGATTCTATTTTGTAATTATAAGTAGTTTTCAGAATTAAAATTCAGTCTTATGAAGTAAATGCATAATACTTTACAGATTACGTAATAATTAAGAGCATTTGATATTGGTGTCAGAGGAGCAGTTACTGCAAGCCTACATAAAAATTTAATCAAGCGAACCTTGAATCCATTATATTCCTATTATTGATAGGAACATAAGACCGTTAAGGCACAGAATTCCTTGAACTAGACAGTTCCGGTAAATTGATTGCCTTGATAAGACGCGAAACATCTCTCCTACGAATTTAAGATTAATTGCATTTTATTAATACTGTAAGACCCGAACTCGAAATTCGCTTCACTTCGAATATTTCTAATTTTATAATATGATTAAAATACAATAATACAATATAAAGAAATAAAAGCAATGGGGTAACAAAAAAAATGACAATTCTTTTCAAAAATGAACCGGAAATAAAGTCAGAAACTTATCAAAATCCTCATGCAATTCAAGAAGTTGAAAAACTTTCCAGCAATGGTATCTTGGCCTCCTATAGCAAAACAGCTGTGATTCGATGGACTTATAAAGATTGTTGAGCAATAGAAGCTGACAAGATCCCTTAATATTTACAATAATCTTCATTTAAGACTAAAAAGTAAGAAAAAATTTAAAGTAAAAATTTTACTTTTTAGTACACTAATAAAAGTGTTTTTAAAAATTATTTTATTAAATCTATTTTACTCATTTCGAGTAGAAGTTTCACTTAGAAAGGAAGAAGTCGGTTGCCTGAAGGAATTGTTTAAAATGGACTCGCTCCGTTTTGAGTGACGTTTAAAACTGGTACACTTGACTGTAAGACGAGCCAATTTATGCGAATATTTTAAAGTCGCCACTTAAAAGTATTTTACCATCACATTCAATCTTCGTAATAGCGCAGAGGGTATTTTTAAAAATTGAGGAAAAAGGGTTTCAGCTATAAATTATGCAGAAGCGAAACATTTCTTGCTCTTAATTTTCAGGAAGGAAGGACTTGAAGGAAGCGAACTTGAAAAAAGATCTAAATGCCTCCCAATTGGAGTTCATTAGAATTAATGAGAGCGAGGAGCAGCGATCCATCTCGCCTTCATTTGCCGGAAGGGAGCATTAAATCATTTTCTTCTTCATCATCGACTTTTCATACCCTCGTTATTCGTCTCTATGAGAGCCGCTGAAAGCCTTTAAATGTGACGTCGCATACGGTAAGAGAACATACTTATCATGTCTTTTCTAATGCTGTATAATGAAATAATAACGTTAAACCCTTTCAAGTTCACTACATGTTTCGTTTCTAAAATTACTAAAGACCTCGAAAGAGAGGCCATGAAAGATAAACCCCGAAATTCTAGGGATGTGTGGGGGAAAGTGGCCTCCAGATGTTTCCTTGCAAGCGGAGCGACAAATTTTACGAACGTCAATCGTTAACGCTGGTTGAAAATGAAGGATGGGTCAATTCTCTACTTCAAAACTGATAACATTAAACTATGGAGTGATCACTCTAAACGCATAATTTTGTATACATTTGAATACGTCGGTTCGGGACCAGAGGTTTTTGATAATATTAAGCGAATGATAACATTAATTACGATCATATTAAGTGGAGAATACCGTATTAGACTTGCAGCTGATCATAAATATGTAAAGGAAAAAATTAGTATTTTTTATTTTCAAGACATTGTGGTTTCACAGTGAAACCAATTAACGGTAACGGGCTATTTTTCCTCCGAATAACTTATCATCGAAATGCAATTTAAATTATGTATTTAAATTATAAGTTTACGTGAGTCTTCAGGATATTCAACCTTCATAAAATTCAATGTTACTTTTGAAGATTCGATTTTAAAAAATATCAAGAACCCTCATCATTTTGTTTATCTTAGAGGACAAAAGGAATTTAGCTCTTGCAATGCCGATATATTTCTGAATACTAAAGGTATTGAACTGGAATTTTTACATAAGCTGGCCTGCATATCTGGCTCTAAAGTCACGAAAGAAAAATTTTATTACATTTTGCCCATGCGCAGTAAAAAATCGCTCAATGTGTGGTTTCACTGTGAAACCAATGAACGCGAAAGAGTTAATGCGATAAAGATAAAAAATGAATAAAAAATAGTTTTTCACACATTTACTAGTTTACTAAACAGAAGAAATTTTATTATATCAATTCTTTTCGAACTTTTAGTCTTTAATATATAATTCATAATTATAAATATTGCGGAATTGTGCAAACAGTGTTTCTCAAATTCACTATCAAGTGGCGCCACTTATTTGGATTTGAAATTTAATTAAAAGACGCTTTCAGCCGATAATTAACCTCTGAAACTAAGAAAGCAGTTTAATTTCATCAAGAGTCAAAATTTCGAAACACTAGCACATAAGAAAGTTAGTGAAAAATGGATTGCAAAATTCCATTTTTACAAAGATGAAAATGTCAAGTTATATTGAAGTAAGTAAAAAAAATGTTATTTCCAGAAAACACGAAGCACGGATAACAGGAATAACAGCTCTTCCAGAAATTAAAAATGCAAACGGACTGTAAATCATTATTAATAATAGTAACAGCACTCGCAATACCTCTCGTCGTTTATCAGTCTACTAGCTCGCACTGCGGATAAAACTCAAAAGCGTGATTCCAAAGGCGTTCGCATTTCAAAAAAGATCACAGTCGATCAACACACGTTCCCAGTCTATCCGTACTGCCGTTTATTTCGAGTCCGACATTTCGTGATGTCACATGGAAATCTCTGCAGAACTCCAGATCTCGGCTCCTTTGTGAGTTATCGCGAAAATTCTAGCATTTTTGAGTATCTTCGTTTTGTCGCCAAAGTAGCCAAAATGGTAGCCAAGTTTGTCCCCAAGGGGGTGACCTCTCTCGATAGTTAGTAAGAACCTATATAAATGTCCAACCAAAACACTAATAAGTCCGGGAAGTGATATTCCATGTTCGAAACAATATTCTACTTTTACTCCTTAGAAATAATCCATAATTTTTGTATTCTCCCATCCTAGCTGTAGAAAAGATTCTATAAGTATGTTTGATTATTTAATGGTAACAGCTTTCAAAGCCAATAAGTAAACTTATTTCAAAGATTATCGTGAAGCGAAGTTGTAGCAGTCAAAATGTATTTTTGTCTGAAACGAAAGGTTCTATCACACAGCATTGCAAATGTTAAATCAATAAATTGATGCGATCTACATGGCTACAGAGTAATTTTTTCCAGATTTTGTCAATAATTTCATATTCTTTATATTATTGCATCACAAAAATTCTTGGTGTAATTCCAATGGGAATTCTTTTTACTGGTAACCCATAATATTGCTCTCAGATTTCTGACAATCCGAACGTAAAAACAATGTTCCGGTGTTTGTATTTTTTACTGCATGAGATATCCCATATATCTTCGTAGTACTGGTAAAAGGAACTAGTTAATAAATTAGAAAAATGAGTTTATGTGCTCAAGTTGCTCTAACACCACACCACAACGCCGTCTCTAGAGCTCATGTGGCTCCTATACGGTTTAGTATAGATGCAGGTGGACTTTATTGAGTTGCAAAAAAATGGCATACAAAAGAATGGCAAATGAAAAAATTACAAATCTGGTGTTTACACATAGAATTGACAACAAAATAAAGGAATATATACAATTTCTTGATTATTACGGTGTGATTGCTGGACATTGCCATCTCTATAACAGAAAAAGTCTCTCATGTCAATATCTGTGCTGTAATAGCATTTTAACAATGCCAGCAATAGTGACCAAGTCATATAGAAAATTATCCCTAGAATTAAAATTGACTAAATGATTATTTTCATGTGATAATAGGCAGCAATTGGCAGATTACACATAAATAGACCTATTTAATTTAGTCAATTTTACAGGCAAGATAACTGTTTACATACTATTGATTATCTATACTCGGTTACTTTTCGCTGCTTATTGGCTACATGATGAAGTTGTCTGAAATAACAAAGAAAAATAAAAATAAAAGATAATTCATTTTCTTATTTTGTTACAGTAGTAAATTGACATAGTAGTAACACAGCAACAATAATCTTTGAGAGCTAAGAAATGAAATGATAAGTTAAGTGCCATGACCTTGTCTAAAGTAATAAATTGAATAAAAACAATTTTTAACCTTCTCGTATCAGCGTTCTGAAAAGTAGAATCTTTTAATTATTTTCTTCTTTTAAATCTTTAATTTATAATTCAATATTATAAATACCCCGAAATTACTTTTTCTCACCTTCCCTACAAGATGGCGACACTTGAACGGAATCAAAATTTTAATCTAAATAATCGATTGACTGCCAATTAAGTTCCAAAAATAGAAAAAAAGTGTATTGTCACCAAGAATACACAAATCTACAGAATTTCGGAAATCTAGCACATTTGGAAGGGAGTGAAAGATCAATTGCAAAACTCCATCTTAACAAAATCAGTTAGCTTAATTAAGGCAAGTTAAATGAAAGTGTGTAAAATCTTAGTTGTTCGCTTGTTTAAAATACGATTTGGGACCATTTTTATTCTCTTAGTTCTTCAAATATCACGTTTATCTATTTTC
>BGPR01026477.1:3790-21486 GCA_013235015.1 Araneus ventricosus | reverse complement strand
AAAAATTGTCTGCATCACAGAAACTTTATTTTAATAATTTTATGAACTATAACAAAAATGTTTTTCTTTCCGAAAATGTAACGAACAATCAACTTTTAATTATATTTTGTGAATCATCAATGGAGAGTTCATAATAAACATGTCAAATAAATCAGCTGTATAATTTTGGAAAGTTTTGTCAAACTAACTTTGAATTTAAAGTAACACAACTTCCCTAATATAATTATAATTTGTTAAATAGCTGGAAAAGTGAACTATGCAAAAGCATGATGCACTATTTTTTAAGGAGGGGCCCAAGTTGTTAACACCGCCACTGGTTCTTTGGCATCTCATAAAATATTAATAAGGGAAGTGCTCCAGTAGTGGGTCACCTGAATTTTTAAGTTGTAAAACAAGAAATTCCAACATTGCAATGAAATAAGAGATCTACCTCTGGTAGGCTGAAACCCTTATCAACTAAATACCAAAGGCACAGCCTTTATTTCCTGTTTAGTTTGGAGCTAGAAAGTTTGTTGCTGAGGTTGATCTCTGAGAGAAGCATTTTTAGCTTATTCTTAGTGATTTCCTTAAGAGGTAACTCTTCATTCAACTATTTTTTAGCATACATTCTGTTTGCTTTTAGAATGAATTGTTATTGATATTATTTGATTATATAATGAATGTATTATAAACTATCTTTAAAATAAATAATATTGATAATTTATGGATAGTGAAGGGTGGCCCACTTTTGGATCAATGTTTTACTAAATGCTCCAGTAGTGGGCCTAGGGAGGCCAGTACTGGAGCACATGCTTTCTCTCAAATAATCTGTTTTGGTGATGTTTAATAAGAAGGTTATATCTTGTAAAGTCTTTTTATTTAATTAGGTTTGCTTTATTTTTATCAGAACCATTATTGGGCCCACTTTTGGTACACTAATGGCCCACTACTGGTACACTAATGGAACATTCTAACCAATTACTTAAATAATAAATATTTTATAGTACTGTTGAGGAAAAGACTGATATTCAAGAATTAGTTGGGCGCTGTAACGAGGCAGACAATAATAACTATCGTATTGCTTGACCATCGGAAAAATATTCCATCACCATTTAAAAGGGCTCTTTTCTGGCCGCAGAGGCAAGATGATAAAAGAAAAAAAAGATTTATTCAACATAAAATATCACGATTTAATATCCATAATGCCCCAAACAGAACTTAAAATGAAAGATCGATAATTAGAATAAACTTTTAATAAAAAATTGGCTATTAGAGAAAAAAAATGTAAATCTGATGTGACTAGAATCTATAAATAAAAGATTTCACCTATATCAAGCCATTTTTATTGCATTTTTATAGTGTATAATGTTAATGTATTGTTATTATTACTATATATAATAATTTTATTCTTTTTTATTTGGCATAATTGACAAATATGGGTGGCCCACTTTTGGTGTGCCCACTACTGGTACATCAAAAGTTTGCTATGCCCACTTCTGGTGCATAGGAGTGATCTAAGTTTTTAATTTTTTAAAAATTATACTACAATTATTTTGATATTTCAGGTGACTATTATTTTAGATAAAAGTTTGAACAACCATAAAAAAATATAGATTAGCGAAACTTCTCAAAAGTTTAGATAATAATTGAGGAAATACCCTTAAGTGGCCCACTACTGGAGCATTTACCTTAATTGGGTATTTTTTGATATCCATGTGCTTATTGCCAAAATCTTTGCAACCTAAAATCTATTGGCCATCTTTTTTATTAAAAAAAAAAATACAACCATTTATTTGAACAACCAACTTTTCATCGTAAACACATCCAAATCTGTTTGGATATTCATCTGAAAGTTATCGGAAATTCATCGCCATGAAACCGCACTGCTCGGTTTTCTATCGTATCGGCTAGCAAAACTCATCGATCGGCTGATCTATGGCCCGATGAGACATTTCAGGTAATTCCCGATGAGAATTCATCCTATCGATAAGAATCGTTCATCGGCCAATCATTTGTGTGATCGGGTTTCGATGAAGGCCTTTCAATGGCCGATGACATTTTACTAGGGAAGATTGCTTTGAGGCTTGACTTAGACAATTTATGAATAGATGCCACTCAGATGATAAGGATCACATTCTATGTCAAAGCACTTCTTTAGCCTTAACATCATTACAAAAAACGAGATTTTCCTCTTTGGAAAAACTGGATGAATTACTTCTCTCGGTGCCTGTACCAGAAGAATACCTAAAGTTCAGATGTCAGCAGATTTTATTTTCAGTCTTGACCCTAGCAATTCAGGTCCATCTTTAGAAAGCTAAACACTCTAACTAGATCATTAAGCTCGCTCACAGAAGAAAATGTTGAGGGTGCCTCATCAGCAAGAAGAAAATCTGAGCTAGATTCGTCAAGGTGAGGTAATGTGTCTCCATCCTCAAGTCACTCGGATATCATCAAACTTGAAGGAATTGGGTGTCACTCCAGAAATATGAAAATATATAAAAAATATTATTGGATATGGTTTTTGACTCAGAATATGATACCAGATTTCAGGTCAAAAAGAGAAATTTTACATAATTAAACTGAAAAACATGAACTTTGCCGAGAAAACCTGGCAATGATAAATTTTTTTTTTAAATATTTTTCCTGGTTCAGTGAGTAAAATCTATAAGAAACAGTCAAAAATCTTATGCAGTTTTTTTGTTGCCAGACCTGTAAAGCAAACCAAAGTAGAGACCTGTTACTGAACGGAGGGAAGGTAGTTTTAACGAATAAAATGCATGGTGGGGAAAATAAATTTCGATACGAATTTTTCCTTATTTCCTTCATTACGAAAAAACCTAAATTCAAGGACTTTAAACATATATTTTTGTTTTCAAGCACTTGAAAATGAAACATTTTTTTTTCACGCACTTTTCAAGGATTTTTAAAAGCATTGCATTACATGTAATAAAACATAATAATACAAATTAAATTTAAAATGTTTCAAATCTTAAATTTATATTTAATAAATTAAGAAAATCACTTTTAGCGATGACGCAAAAAATTGCTGACTTTTCCAAGATTATTTGGGTTGAAAACAAATTCCCAGAATTCTCCCTAATTTTTCGGGAACGGTGTATAATCCCCGACTTTTCAAAGGACTTTCAAGGTATAGTGACACTGTAAAATCTACAAAATGTATTATTGAAACCACAGAGAAATGTTAAAAAATTTTCTTAAGAACAATTTGGCGAAAACGACCTAGATGGTTTTCCCATTAATCGCTCGTTCATTAAAACAATTTAACAAGGATAAAATCCAAAATTTTTCTGCACCTTTTATAATTAATGGCGTTGATGATTTTGATATGACATTCAGATTGTATCACAATTTATCCTAAAAGTGAACACAAAACTATAAACAGAAAAATGTTTTATTACACAAATCCATAAACAGATTTTTAGCACAAATGCAATGTAAAAAAATGCGACACAATGTATAAAAAAAACTAACCACAATATTTAACTCAAAATTCTCCATTTTCCATTAAGTCGAAGACAAATTTTCCAAGACTTGTCATCACTATTATTCCATGATAAGGACAGTGACAAAACTTTCAAATTGAGCATCAGAAGAATTTATATTTTGAAGTGCTGCATTTTCTTCTTTTAGAACGAGTCCGTACGAATAATATCAATTCTGGTTGTGTGTGTGCGAATATGTATATTTTAAACATCTCTCCGAGAAAATTGTTTGTTACAGACATCACAGGAATAAGGTTTTCATTCGTATGTGTAGAAAATGTATTTAAATGCCATTTATGAGAAAATTGTTTGTTGCATACATCACAGAATAAGACTTTCATTCGATATGGTGCGAAAATAGTCCATTCTTATCTTTCGACTGTTTGTTGCAAAATCCACAATAATAAAACTTCTCATTTGTGTGCGAAAATGTCTTCATTAAATGATATTTCTGAAAATTGTTCTCTACAGACATCACAAGAAAATGGTTTCTCATTTGAGTGTGTCCGAAAATGTATATCTATTTACCTTTCTGAAAAATTGTTTGCTGCATACATCACATGAATAAGGTTTTCATTTTGTATGTGTACGAAAATGTTTATTTAAACATTTTTTCTGAAAGAATGACTGCTACAGACATCCACAGGAATGGGTTTTTCATTCGTATGTGTGCAGAAATGTCCATTTTTTTTTTTTTTTTTTTTTTTTAATTTATCTTTCGAAAACTGTTTGTTGCATACATCACAAGAAAATGGTTTTCATTTGTATGTGTCCGGAAATGTTTAATTAAATCACATTTCTGAGAAAACTGTTTGTTGCATACATCACAAGAATAAAGGCTTTTCGTTCGTATGAGTACGAAAATGTACATTTAATTGATCTTTCGAAAACTGTTTGTTGCAAACATCACAAAGAATAAGGCTTCTCATTTGTATGTGTGCGAAAATGTCTATTTAAATGACATTTCTTATAAAATTATTCTCTACAAACATCACAAGAAAATGGTTTCTCATTTGGAGTGTGTCTGAAAAATGTATCTAAAGCACCTTTCGAAGAATTGTTTGCTGCCTGCATCACATGAGACAAATTCTTATCCATGCAAATGGAACCTGTACATTTGTAGCTGTATCAGATGCTTTGACACACAGATTACTAATTAAGTCTTTCCATGATTCAATAGGCTTCCATCTTCTGTTTTTAGCGAGGTTGATTTGTTTTTTTCTAACAATGAGCTCAGGATGAATTGATCACTTTCTTCCAGGAATTTTCGTCTGCCTTAATAAACTTCATGTTTTGTTTTTATTTTGGAATATTTCGTCTCCTCGTTGCATATAGACATTTTCAAAAGTCACCTAGAAGAAAGAAAATGCACTTTTAGTATCACTATAATTTTCCTTTTTTATTTACAACTGTGAAATGTTTAAAAGAGAGAGAAGAAATTTCCTGATCGTCTTTGAAAATCAATGAAACAAGTTATTAAAACAACTAAATTAATACAATTCTTTAAAAGAGCACTTTGTCAATTCTTCATCTAAAATATTTTGTATATCAATGTGGGGATCATTTCAAACAATCAGCAGTATTATCTCTCGTGTATATCTCCCACATAAAAGATTTCGTTTAAAATGCCTTTTTTTAAAATGATTATCTTGCTGTGTTTTGCAATCAATTTTTCTTTCATTTGGAACAGGGAAAAAATCCTTTAAAAATATACAAATTACCTTTATCATAGTTATCTTAAAATTCATTAACTTTGATGTATTTTTCCATGTATACCTTTTTGGACATAGGCGGCAATTGCGCCAAAAAAAAGTGGGGAAGTCAAAAGAGGGAGTTGGGTTGGGTGAACATACTCTAAAGCTGATTTTTTTTTTTTTGTAAAATTGGGCTATATTATTGGATTTTGCTGTCATTATTAAATGGCCTTCTCTAAAATTCTGGACACGGCCTCAATAATCAGGTTGGATGGGCACCGCAGACTCACTCTTCAATTCTTATAAAATAATACCTTAGAAAAATATAAAACGCTTACTTAGTCGATTCTTCTTTCTTTAAACTCGTGAATCGATCAATTGATGTAGTTACAAAACAGCGAACTCCAAACACAGAGAAAACAGGTCGCAAAATTTATTTATTTATTTGATATTGTGTTTTACAATATACATCTGTGTGCATAAATTAGATGAAAGATAGCCTGCGATTTTTGTTTTCTCAAATTGTTCTATTACATTAACAAGTCAATATCTATAATGACCTGGAGTCTTCAAAATAGCAAGTGCAGAAAGCCCCTCTTATTTGCATTTATTTTTAAGGTATGATTTTAAAGATATTAAGCGCGGCTTCTCTCCACATGATCCGAGGATTGAGGATTAGGTATCACAAAAGGAGAATTTGGTTAGTTTTGTCAAGTATGGAAATATGTATATCACAGGTTCCTTTTCAACAAAAAAATGGCATCTTTTCCTCAATTCTGTTATCTCCGTGGATATTTCTGGCAAAAGAGTCATTCTTATTTTTTTGTACATTTTCTGAAAATTTGTATCTCTCCCTTTATTTTTTCCATACAAGATCATGTGTTTCAGAGACTTTTTGAATTGATGCATTTTTTATAATCTTTGATGAATTGGAACATGTTACATCTTTTAGAGATTGAAAAATATCCAACTAATTTTCTTTGAACCTTTCGTCTATTGTGTTTAAAGCAGCATCTATAACTGGAAAAGCAATTTCCGTTTGATAGTACGATTTAACACCTGGTGACATGCTGAAGGAACCGTCGCCTATTTTCGAAGACACTTTTCTAGAGCGTGGAAGTTTTGGAGAAGTAAACGATTTTGCTTCACAAATATAGTTAACATATATCCACAACTTTTCAAAAAAAATCTTCACTTCGGAATTCATGCAAGCATTCTTTTGTTGTATTAACCAGTTCTTTAACTGTTAAAAATTAGCGATTTTGATTGCAAAGTTTTTGAAAGCGTATCTGTAGCTTCCAAAACTCGTTGGATCAGAAGTAGACAAAAAATGAATTGGAAACTTTCGATATTATTCAGCAAAGCTTCAGCTTGCGATCCATTTTTCGATGGATCGTTAATTTTGAACTTTGAAAAGTGGGTGGGGGGGGGGGCAAGGGCCCTTTACTTTTGGAAGTGAGGGGGCAGTTGCCCTCCCGGACGAGCCGCCTATGCTTTTGGACATATTAACCGAGGTAAATGATTTTTAAGTCTTTTTATAATTGTTAAAAAATATCTTATATCCAACTCAAGCAGTTGTTTTTGTTGATGTAGTATTTTATTATTTATTATTAATGTATATATTGTTGATTTAGCAAACAGAAAAGTAGTTGATTCAGAATAACTGTTCAATAATTTCCAAGAAGATAAGGAACACAAAAAGCCAATAATTATAACAAAAGAACGTAGGATTGAAAACACAATCTCTGACAAATGATCATAGTGCTGAAGAGGATATGGGCCATAGTGCAGGCTGATTTTCCACCCGGGATCTTTTTCGCACACAAAACCACATCACTAGCAGTTCTGTGAACCTCATATCGAAAGAAAAATTTAAGAATTGCACTTCAGCACATTTTTTAAAGGTTTGGCCATTTTTTAATGTGAATTATTTACACAAGTCTCTGCATTTACCGTTCTCAAAATTACAATTACCTCTCTGCTTTTATCAACATTAACAAAATTACAAATCAGTCTCTTCAATAACAAAATGACTCAAATGTTTTAATGATGCCAAACTTGCCATTGATTCACCTAACAATGAAATCATTAAAACGACCACCATCTTGAAACAGAATCAAAGAAATCCTTATATATGTGTTGTTCTTAATGAATTCAATGAGCGTTCATGGCAAATTCAAAGAAACACATTTGCCTATGACTGCGAAACAAATTTACAGACAAAACGACAAATAGTCAAGTTGAAGCAGGACATCGCTGGTCTTTGACAATAAAGAGTTGGCAAAATTATTGTACAGAATGGTGAATCCAGGATTTAGGTCTGAGCAGCAGCTGAGGTCCATTGCACAAATTCGAATCAGTTCTTTCCTGAGTACACAATGTGCCGAAAAGAGCGATAAAGAATAATTATGGCAATCTTTTAAGTAAAGATTGAGAGCTAAAACAATAGGAACATCGGGATAACAGCCTTTGTTGCTTCAAATCCCATAGCTCTTTAATTCAAAATAGGGACATGAAATTTAATATTTTCAAAGTATCCTTAAACCATAACACTAGAAAACTCCACTTTAAACTATGATTAATATCTTCAAAGAAAGTGTTGAGATTTTGAAGATTCCCATTGATCTAACACCATCAGCCGAAGTTGAAGGGTAAGTCGTACTTTACCGCAAATCAGTGGCGGACTGGATTGGAAAATATTAGTTGCCTAGTCAATAGACAAAAGGGGCCCATATTAATTAAACTTGGTGGTCCTCAGATCTTGGACAACATGGGCCTGAAGGCCTTATTGTTTAATATCTACAGGAGCCCGCTTGCCATGCATATTTACGGATCCCGCATAGTACGGAATGAGGTCGCTTTTAATTGGTTCTCAGTGTCACGTGACTTGGCTTGCTTTTTGATGGTGCCATAGTAAGAGCTTAGCCGGGATTTTAATTATTATATTGTCTTTTTCTATTGCATCGTGAAGAAATCATCATTAACTTCTAATCATGATAATTTGGATGTTTCTAAAGAAAACGATGACTACATCTTTACAATAAAACATATAAAGGTCGAACCTGTAGCATTACGCTAAAAGCCAGAGAAGCGACCTCATTTCCTACTATGTAGTATCCGCAAATATGCGCTTGGAATCGGACAACCTGGCGAGTCCGCCACTGCTGCAAATAAACAAAACAGATAACTCGTCCATAAAATATTCTGTGAAATTAAATTTAAAACTCCTCCTTAAAATGCTTTAACAATGAAATAGTATAGTTCTAAATCAAATAGTATAGAGTAGAGGTTACCAATCTGTGGGACGCGTACTCCTGGTGGTTCGCGAACTCGGTCGGTAATGATGGACACAAGGGTTTAAGAATGTTACAGAATTTTGTTTCACCAAGTTCGTTTGTAAAGTAAAAGTTGTGCAAGCTCATTAAATGTAAGTTATCTGCGCTGATATTGGAAGTTGAATATAACTTCGCTCCTAATAGAGATAACGAGAAAATTCCTGTATTTTTTTGAACATTCATTTTGGCAACAAGGTCGGTGTCACCGACTTCCTTCCAATACGAATCCCTGTACATTAGGGCGGGCCGAAATGCTTTTTTCAGAAATCGATTTTGGCATGGTGCGGAAAAGTTGTGCAATATATCTGTTAAAACCCTATAAGAATTTCATCTATTTCGTTTAATAATTAGCCGCGCCCCTTTGGTATTAAAAAATTGAAAAAAGACAAAAATATATACAGTCGGACCTCTATTTAACGAAGTCGCAAAATCCCGAAAAAAAAGTTCGTTATATGGAAAATTCGTTAAATAGAGATTCACCTTTAAACTACTCAAAACAGATTTTAAATTCATAAACATTAAATATTATTAAAAAAGTAATTAATCACACCTTTATTTTGTAAATTAATATCTATTTGTTTTATATATTTTACCCATCAAAAAGAAATCTGCAAGGAAAACAAGAATAAAATAAATCATTGTCCGGGAATACACTGTATTTTCAATTAAAAAAATAATTTTATATTAAAATTAATGAATTTTAGCATTTCATCATATGAAGGTTTGTTTGATTTCTGCATCATGATAATTTCCATCTTCATCATTTCATCATCGCAATTCATTGCTGTATTGCTTTTATTTTTCACACTGTCCGCTTCAAAACTGCCTCATCCACATCTTCATACACACATGCTTTTAAACGTTTTGAACAAGAATTCGATGAATCATAATTTTGTATATTATCATAATTTTATTTATTATGGTTGATAAGCTGTTTGGAGGAATACCAAATTTTAAAACAATATCCTTTTTTTTCACGCCTTTATCCACCTCACGAAGAATTAAATTTTTTTCTTTGATGCCTTCCTCCTCCTTGCCCTTTCGCTTTGACATTTCCCAGCTTCAAGGTCATTGATCACCATAAAATGTGTTAAAAGAAAGAATAAGTTTGAAATGTTTAGAAATATTTTGAGAAACAGGGAGAAAAAAAAATATTGGATCACAAGAAAAAGTTCGTTAAATAGAGAATGCACTTCGCTATTTGGAGGTTATTTTACGAAGAAATTCGCAAAATGTTCTTGGTTCCAAGAAAAAGTTCGCAAAATAGAGAAATTCGCAAAACAGAGGTTCGTTAAATAGAGGTCCGACTGTATTTTCCAAAAAATATATTTTGAAAATTAATTTCGAAATTAGTTCTGGCGTACAGCGGAAATGTTACCCAATGGATCAGTTAGAACCCTCAAAAACTTTTATCAATTTCGCCCAATATTTAGCTGCGCCCCTCTGACATTAAAAAATTGAGAAAAAGAAGAGAAATTGGATTTTTTGAAAGAAATATAATTTGAAAAGTAATTTTGAAATTAGCACTGGCATATAACGGAAATAGTACGTAATGCGTTAGTTAGAACCCACCTAAACTTCAATCAATTTTACACGATATTTATTCGCTGATTTAAAAATACGCACTCACGCATATCCTTAACATCAGAAGCGCATGTAGCATTAATAGAGGAACCAGGTAGCAAGTATAAAGGCCATATATCGTTAACTGCTGTTGAAAGTGCAAAAGAAACAGAACAAGGTATTATCAAATTTACAAAAACGTATAATATGAGTTTGCAGAACCTGTCTGTTATCGAATGTGACGGAGCAAATGTGAATACGGGATGGAAAGGAGGAGTAATACGTTTACTTGAGACATACAATGGAAGACCATTACAATGGAATATATCTATGTTACATACTAATAAATGTGCCTTAATCTGGAAATGGACGGTTGCACAAAGGGACGTATCCGTATTCTGGACCTATTGGATTGCTTCTAAAATATTGTGAAAAATCCAGTTGTAAAACCTGATCAAATTGACTGTACTCTTCAGTCTTTGGATCTGAAAGATATCAAAAAACTAAGTACTGACCAACAATATTTGCATCGCATCTGTCTTGCCATGAAAGATGGTAGTTGCTCTTCTAGCGTGACTGACAATAGCCCAGGTGAACTCAGTCATGCACGATGGCTGACCCCCGCAAACTGTTTGTTACGATTATACATTGGCACTCCAAGTAAATCACAGAATCTTATAATACTCGTGAAGTATGTAGTACTGGTTTATGCTCCAATGTGGTTTGAGATAAAAAATAAAATCGAATTACCAGTCTGGTGCCAACATTTCTGGGAAATGATTTCGCTTGCAAGGCAGTTTCCAGACAATGTTAAGCAAATTATTTTCAGAGTATTCTCAAACAATGCATATTTTGCGCATACCTATTATTAACAATGCTACATGATTCTAGAAAACACATCCGGGAATTAGCAGTTAGATGTATTCTCGGCGCCAGAGATAAGAAGAACTCGGGTGGTGTGCGTTTTTTCAAGCTTCCTAAACTCAATTTCGAAGCAGCCGATTATATTGAATTAATTGATTGGTCAAGCTGTGTTGTAACATAGACACCTCTTACAATGCATATAAAGGACAAAGACTTGGAAAGAAATGTGCAAAGAAGAACAGCTTCAGCACTAATTTTCGAGAAATTTCCATGTCACACGTAATCTGTTGAACGTTGTGTTCAACTAATATCTGAAGCTGCAATGAAAGTTTGTGGTGGGACTGCAAGAGATGGATATATTCGTGTCAAACAAGGAAAGAACATCCTACGTTTGACAACAAGGAACAATATTATTCTAACACCTAATATTTATTTTGCATGAGGTATTATTATATACATTTCAAATTTGTTGATTTTGTTCTAATCTGTATTCTATCTGCATGTAATTCAAAAAAAAAAAAAACCGCTGCTATTAATTTCACACAAAATGAATAAAAAGTTAAATTACGTAAAAATCATAGAATTATTATTATTTATAGTACTATTTAATTAATGTCAATAATAATTTCGAAAAATAATTTTCATAGTACAGTTTTTTAAAGAAAATCCTATAAATATATATATATTTTTTTTTTCATTTTTCTCAAATTTTCATGTCAGAGGGGCGCGGTTAAATATTGAGAGAAATTGATAAAATTTTTTGTGGGTTCTAACTGACCCATTATGTAACATTATCATTGTATGCCAGTAAAAAGTTTGGGAATTTTTTTCAAAATACATTTTTCTTCTGTTTTTCAATATCAACGGGGGGCCGCTAAATATTTAGCAATATTCAAGAAAATGTTTGTGAGTTTTAACTGGCCTATTACGCAACTTTTGCGTACTATGCCAAAATCGATTTCGAAAAAAAAAATAAAATAAAATTGTAGCATATTTCGGCCCACCCTACTGTATGTACATCTTAACCATAAGACTGATATGGCAAGAAAGCAGTGTTACAGTTTCGTAACAGTATTATAGCAGCCATTTTCAGTTTCGGGATTGGAGGATTGTGGGTCTGAAATCCGATGCTTTTGAAATTTCACTGCATATGTTAAAAATGTTATCATAAGTGAAGTTGGTATGGTACGGAAATACAGATTGACGACGGTTCTAAATTTCCGAATTTTAATTGTATTTCCATCAATTTGTTTATTTATATTTAAGTATTATTCGTAAGAGACGGATTTAGAGCTTTTTAGTTTCAAGAAGGATTACAAAGAAATTATTAAGTTTAGAAAAAAACATAATAATTTATTGATTTTATTTCATAAAAATCTACAAATGTATTATATACAGCTACAGAGAAACGTCGAAATTTTCTTATGAAAAAGTTTGTAAAAATTACTTAGATGGTTGTTCCCGTGTCTGCTCGTTCATTAACGAGGTTATTGGATAAATAGTTTTTCTCAACATTTATAATTTAAAGGTGTTGATGATATTGATATGACATTCAAGATTGTATCACAATTTATCCTAAAAGAAGTGGACACAAGTATAAACAGAAAAATGTTTTTATTATACATAATCCATAAACAAAATTTTAGTACAAACGCAATGTAAACAATGTGACACAATGTATAAAAAAACTAACTACAGTATTTAACTAAAAATTCTTCATTTCTAAAATTTTCTCCATTTTTCATTAAAGTCAAGCTCATTTTCAAGGGATTTCTCATCATTATTATTCCATGAGAACAAGGACAGAGACAGCACAAAATCGACATCAGAAAAATTTACAATGTCTTATAAATAAAGACTGAAGAGTTACACTGTAAAAAATATCCGTTTTTTCCCCGTACTTTTTCCGTATATTTGACGGTTTAAAGCTGTTTTGTTGACAAAACGGTTTTTCACCGTTTTCATCTCCAGCCATGAACGGTTTAAAACCGTCAATTCAAATTCTATTTTTCGTCATACGGTATTGCTTTCCGTATGATAACTTTTCCTTTTCTTAAATGTAATTTTATTGCATTCATTTCAGGTTTTTAATAGGGTTCCATCTCCGCTATTGTTTACATATGTTGCAGTAACCTGTTGTCAGTCATGAAAGCGAACCTTAAAACACGTGTTCTGGCAATAGTTGATTTTTACACCACTAGAGCTTAAAACTCAAATAGATTATTTTTACTTCATTTTATGAAGTCTCCGGTGGTCTAGTGGTTAGAGCGACTGCCTTTTATTTCTATGAACGCGGTTTCGATCCCCTGCTCGGAGGAGTTAGAAGTTTTGTCACCATCTTGCATCGAAATCGTCCAAGTAAGTTCAATTAAGAATTATATTAATTAAACTAATTGAAATTAATAATTAAGCCTTGATTAATTAATATTCCTAATTGATAATACACATCAGCACATTTCAATTCGAACAGAAGGAGAAAAACAATTCAACTCAGTCGATGACTTAATTTTTACGGAGAAAACTTACTTTCATACGGTAAAAAACCGTTGTGACTACGGATTTATTTCGTAACTTTTACGGTTTTGCACAACCAACCCAGCTGCCAGTTTAAAACCGTAAATTTTACGGGATTTTTTTTACAGTGTATCCATTCACTCAACGTGTACCAGTGTGTGTGTGTGCGGGGAGTTTGAACGCCAAATAAATCTTCATCAACATGAGAGGATTCTTCTTGCATCATGTAGAGGTAGGTGGTGGACGTCTGACAGACGCTAAGAGGATCTTATTTCGTTACTAAGAGTAGTTTGAAACAAACTTTGCCTTCACGGGGTGGAGGTGTCAACCTCTACTCCTACTCTTCCGGTATAGTAGTTTCCCATTCGTGGTTTTCCAATCATGATCTAGCCCGTGTATTGTGAATTTTTGTCAGTACAGTAGAACCCCGGGAATCCGAAATTTCGGATAATCCGAACACCTTCTTTTAATTTTCTGAAAACTTTTTATTGGAAAATGAAGGAAAAAAAATCAGAAACAAAACTAATGCTTATTCCTAACTTGAAAGAAGTATTCGAATTGGTCTTTAAGAATGAATACAGCACCTTAATTAGTAGAAACAAATTCAGATATCTTCTTTAACCCTCAATTTGTTTGTCTTTGTACCATGCGAATAGTCGTGTGCTCTTACTATACGCCTTCACAGAACATCCAGAGTCAATACTCTATCATATTTGGTGTATCAATATGATACGATTATCCGAACAAAAGTCAACCCCAGTTAGTTCGGATTCCCGGGGTTCTACTGTAGTTGTAGTCTCCAAGACACCACGCGGCTCAACTCGTTTATAATGTAAATACGTAAAAAATGCATAGTATTTTGATAAATATTTTTTGTTGATGTTATTTATTCCCACTTATACAAATAGACGGTGTTTGAAATGTCATCAAACAGACTGAAATAAATTCATAAAAGAGGCTGAAAAATATTTATGAACATGATATAGTATTTTATTTAATACACGTTATCCTATCCAATAAAAATGAAGCAAAACCATACATAAACATAGGGAAATGAAGGGTATATCTACTAAGAACAAAGGAGAATGTGTGTGCAGGCGCTCTACAGGGCAGACTGCTGGACTTAGAGCTACGAAATTTGGCACAAATATACTTTGAAAGGTGCACCTCGGAGACTTTTTAAAAAAAATTAATTAGAATGAAAAAATAATCGATATTTTGGTGTTTTTCCTTAATAACTTTCGAAATATTACAGTACAAAAATCATTTTTACACTACTGATTTCAAATATATGAATTAAGTTGACATACAATATTTTTTTCTAATACTAATACACTTAAAAAAATATTTTTCCGCATAATTTACAACAATCCTTTTCATTGTTGCAACAAAATTCAAACAGTTTCCATTGTTTAAACAAATATTTATTTGCATGTTTCTCTTCCACTGTTGAAAGCTAAGGTAATTACTAATATAATAGCCCAGATCTGTCTCTTGGTATCGCTCTGACGTCACCAACAATAAAACTCGCGTCACAGCACTGCGAGACGTTAAACAGCATTATTTCATTGTTAGAGAACCAAAATTTCAGTCATTTTAAATTTAAAAAAGTAATTGTTGTTCTAATTTCAAATTTAATAGCTCTAAAATAGTGAAATAAAATTCTCTATCGATTGTTTAAAAATTTATCTCGCTATGATCAATAGTTCCCGAGAAATTTTAAATTATATTAATCATATATTTCAAATTAATTTCCGTTTTCAACAGAAAGTAGTAAATTACGTCAGTGGTATATCATGCACGTGATATAGTTTGAATAAAGAAATATGTAAATAAAAAAAGTTTGTTTTCAATCAATGTTAAACATTTCTCTCTCATATATATCTATTTAAACACGTCAAATTTGACGGGAAATCTCTCGCATGAAGATGCAATCTGCACCCATCATGAGAAATGTTTAATGATATGTTTTAATTAGTATAATGTTATCCAGTTAACATGATGCTGGACGTAAAATGTCCAGCGACATTTTAAAGCTAAAATCAAATGCATATTTTATAAGAGGAATAAGGGAGTGAAGTTGATGCCGACAGCGGGCAATTGTATGCTACATGACATAGACAGTTACTCGACTCCATTAGGGACGTCAATGCAGACAACGAGCAGAATAGGTGCAAGGCTATTCAAAGAATATGGGTCGAATATCTATTAAAATTACTTTGTTAAGGGAACCAGAAATATCAATTCATACATAAGAGATTCAGTCGAAATTATGTTCCAGACGAACAAGCTGGTCGCCGAAGGCGGCTAGTTATAAAAATACAACAAAAATACATATGATTAATTAATGAGCAAAGAGGGTGGTATCTGTCAGACTCCACGCGACCTACTATTATACTTCCAGAGGTCCTACCTCTAAAGGAAGAAGCAATGGCCGATTTATAAGCACTTGCTGGCCTAGCCAAAGCATCTCCCATCTCCCAGCTCCTCTCTCGGCATCACTGCAACTATGAGAGACGACAATGTCACGGCACTTTTATGAATTTCTACGGCCTGTAGGCCAAAGCACGACTCAAGTTCTCCTCTCTCCTGGTGCATTCCACTGCACCTATAGAGACGCTAATGCATCGATTTATGATTTCTACGGCGTCGCCAAGCACTAATTCTGCGCCCTCTCCTGGTGCATTCTACTCGCACTCATAGAGATCGGCAATACCTAGGATTAATACATTTTGCGCTCCAGGCCAAAAATACCAATTCCCTGTATTCTGCGCCCTCTCTCCTGGTGCATTCACTGCAACTATAGAGATCGACAATGTCATGATTTATAATTTCTACGGCCTAGGCCAAAGCACCTAATTCTGCGCCCTCTCTCCTGGCGGATTCACTGCAACTATAGAGATCGGCAATGTAAATGACATTTAATGTGCTTAAAAAGCAGTGTTTATATGGTCTTTCCACAAAATAATACTGAAATTGGTAAATGCTTTATTGTAATTCCTTTTATATTTAGGCCTTCCGTCTTTTGCACCCTACGCCGTTGCCTCATCCTAGATCATGGCCCTAGTTGAATAAGCTATCAATTATTTTCACAGGATTTATTCATTTGTTTGGTTAAAAGAAGAGAGAAAGTGCTCCGTCTGTACATTTTGCTGAATATAATTCTACAAAAGCAGATCTTCAGTGAAATTATTTTATAACAGGTTTGTCTCATCCACTGGCAAAGTGGACTGTAGACCAGAGACGCCCTAGATCCAAGGGTGCCTAAAAATTTGCCACACTCATTTTATTTTAATTTTTAACAAAAATTAATTTAATCATAATTTTAAATATTTTTATAAAAATCGTCTGGTGGGTGTACGTGAAAGCATAAAAAAATAAATGTCCCTTTATTCCACGAAGTCTCAGCAAAACACTAACGTAGCACAGATAATGAAAATGAACAGCACTCGTATAAATTAACAACAGAGATCACCAATAAATCTCAGCCACCACACTTTCAAGATTTCTTATTAATTCACCAGCTTGCTTGCTGAGCAAACTCCAACTGACTACTCTTGATTTGAGAGCTTGCTTTTATACCTTTTCAACAGGAAGTGACGTCAAAACATAGGAAGTAATGTAATCTTTAGATGGTTCTTGATATTTCTGTCGCCCAATAGAGATAGGCCCATAGTTCAGGATTTTTCTAGAAGATACTTTTTGTCGAAAAAGTCGCCAATTTTGTCGCCAAGACTAGCATATCAGGGAACAACTTTACAACTTCGTAACAATATGTTGGAAGTAAAAATACGAAAGGGCTTCCAACTAGACAGCCATCGATTTTGTAACGTTACATGAACATTTACATAACTTCAAAAAATATTCATATAGAGAACAATCAGTGAGAATATCCTCAACTATGCTTGTAAGAGAACCTACATAATTCAGTGACAAAGTAGATAGCTGCACTCTGATACCTAATATCATAGTAGTGGATCAGATTAGCTATAAATCAAAATGCATATTTTTATATCAATTAAATATAAAATGCTAAATGCAATACAGTGTTTATATATATAATTCTATTAATTTAAATATTAAATATATTATTGTATTTTTATTCAATAAACATATAAAATAAAACAGAATAAATACATCTTTTTAAATAATGTAACCTTTAAAATTAATCATGTATACTATCAGGAGTAACACACACAGAAGCTGACTACAAAATCCTATCATGATATTTCGAAAAGACAAGA
>BGPR01026476.1:0-21486 GCA_013235015.1 Araneus ventricosus | reverse complement strand
TTGTGAGCGAACCCTGGAACATACTACATAACACTTTCCGCGAGAAAGCACGAATATTCTTAGTTAACACCTCATTACTTAATTACTGTCTCTGAATTTATTCACTATCGAGAAACTGAGTTTTATACCATGACCTTCCATCTTAACTTTGAAGCTTTTAAGTTCAAAGCAACTGACATCTCTCGCCTTTTATATTGATAAAGAACTTTAGAGATCCTTTCTACTGCATGGATACTTCTGAATGTTCTACAAGTATTTCGAAAGTTCCAGATTAGCTCCTTTTAAGTTCCAGTTAAAATTGTGGTGTAATGTTGCAGAATGATCTAGAATGCTCTACAATGTTGAAGAAGCTTTTAGGAAGTTCTATAAATTTCCAAAATGTATTACTGCTCGAAAATATTCTAGAATATTTCCAAATGTTCCAAAAAGTTTAGCTTTTATGATGTTCTGAAATTCTCACCCTTTACTACTCCTGTTATGGTAACGGTAGAGAAATCTAATGCCAACTGTATTTTGACTAAATAAGCAATATTTGTCTCAAATTTGGTTCAAATCGTCCATGCCGTTTAAGAAGATATATGAAACAAACATACATGTAATAACTTGTATATATATATTTAAAATAAATTTGTTAAAAACCTTCAGACAGTTCGCTGACATTCCATCCACAATCACCAGACCGATTACGGCAATTTTTATTTCATATGAAAGCTTATGACGTCTAGACATGTTATCAATAGTCGTCTGCGCCCCCCCCAGCACCCTTCATTGTCAAGTGATATTGCAAAAGAAACGGAATATATTAACGGAAATAACGGTGAGATATTGCAAAATAATAAGGAGTTCCCGAGCCTCAAAATCTGGTCCGATTTCGCCAATTTATTACGTCACTTCCAGAAAATAACCATCCAATCAGAATGTTCAGCTTTATTTTCGTAAGTTTAAAATAATATTTTTCATTCGTATCCAGTTCTGTGACATCTCCATATTAAAAACAACAATCGTATTATCTTTTTTTCAGTTAAATTCAGTTTTAATAGAAGACGATTTTGTTAAGACATCTATTTAAGGGGTCTGTTCTGGTACCCCCAGGTTGGGTTGGGTTCCGCACATTAAGAACGGAACACAACCCAACTCCCAACCCAACCGGGGGCACCAGAATAGACCCCTAAATGTTATTTTGTTTTAGTTAATATTTAATTTAGCATCAATAACGAAGGATTTTGTTTCTTTTCTAAATTTATTTTTATTAGATTGGCATCAAGCAAATTAGTTCTTAAAAATCTTTTAAGGAATGCAGCGTTGTCAAATGAGAGAATGAAGTTGCTTTGGGAATAAACATTTTAATTTTGAAAAGACATTTTTCATCAATAATCCCTACTACTTCAAAATAGAGTGTCAAAAACATTGTAAATACCTATTGTATAGGTGATGAAACTGTTTATTCAGGGCGATATTGTTCTAAGTTTATGGATCTGAAGACTTTCTTGCAGAAATTCGTCAGAAAGTTGTGCGAAACATCACAAATCGATGGGGTTTACTCAAAGATTTTATAATTTAAAAAAGCTGTTGTTTGCAAAGAATATGAGATCTACTATAGTTTTATATTCTGTTCCACTGGTATTCATGCAGCATTTAAAACTGAAAAAAGTAGTGGCTAAGAGCCGCGAAGCAGTGTGGTGATAGGTAAGGCTACGTAAAGTGCTTGAACTCGGGCAGAGGATGGTTAGAGCGGCTAGTTTATATTGAGATTAATTACCCTTAAAAGCCCTGTGTTGCTTTTTAGCAATATATCCAATTTTGTCTTCTAAAATCTCGAGCATAAGACTGAAGCTCTAATGCCTGTGTGACCAATAGGATAAGTATTGAAAATTTTATAAATCTATAACATATAGATGGCATACATAAAGCCTGAGTGCCGATAAAAAAATAAAAATAAATTGTTGGTTTTCACATGAGGCATCTTTGTTGCTTTGTTTGTAAGTTTGAGACTACCATATTTTATTCTGAAATGTAAAGGAAATTCCTTATATGTATTATTAATTATTCAAATTCATCTTTGTTTAATATTATAGAATTTTATCAAGGAATTTTTTTCCGAACTAAAGCCCTGTGTTATCAGTTGGTAACAAACTGTTTTTAACCATAAACCATACTTAATATTTTTCTCATGTTTTATTCAAGAAATGAAAGTCAAAAATATTTTTTTAAAAAAATCGGGCTTTTAAGTGTTAGAGATATATTTTAGGAAAAAAACGTAACATCTTTAATTCAAAGCTAACACTTGTAACCAATAAGATGTACTACTTGTGTAGTACTATCCACGAAATTTTGAAACAGTCTGGATATTTTCAGAAAAGACTCGAGATTGGAAGTTCTCTATCGAATTCAATTCAATTCACACTTTATTGCAAGGTATCAGGCAATAACTGACACACAAATCCCCTAATAGCAAACACCAGATACTCCTGATTAGTTGATGGAATGTGACTCTGGTATCGAAGGGCACATTAGTGAATCGATTCTAAGATTTGGTTTCCTAGTTCCTGTGATTACAAATGGAATATGTAATAGAGAAGAGTCTGTTTATTAGTGGATCCAATTACATGTTCTGTTTATTGTGAAAATATATTAAACACTGAAAGTGAGTTAATTGAATGAATTGGGATGAGAGTTCTTTCTTTCATGTTATTTTCACTTTACACCTATTATTAGAATGAAATTTATTCGATTTCGAAAGAAATTCTTTCGTTTAATTCGATTTTTCGCTGTCATTAAAATAGTATGTGCAAGAAATAAGAAGCATAAATAGTTCCTTAGTATGTAAAAAATAAACTTTATTTAAACACGAATAGAATATATGTTTAATGTATCAGATTACCCTTAGATTAAGTTTCACGGTTTGCTTTTCCACCTCTAAGGACCTATAAACATTCGCGACAATATTCTTCTCTTCGAAAAATGAATAGTTTTATCAGAGATTTATTGTTCTTTACAAATCCATTTACTATAAAATTGGTTCATAATTCTAAAAATGGAAGCTTCTTGTTACCATATATTTATTGCTTTCATTGCTTGCGCGAAACTTGTTTGCCTAAGCTTTGATTTTACTTAAAAGGCGAGCATTTATCACAGCCATCATCAATACGGTGTTTTTTCGATCATTTATTCATGAAATAGACTTATTATTTTGTTTCCTTTCTATAAGAGTTTGCTCTTCAATTGCATTGTCACAGGTCTGTATTGAAAGAGCTCACTTCATTGAATTGTTCAAAGTTTATTTTTAGTTCTAACATGTTCTACGTTTTCAATCAGATGATCCATCTGTAGAACACACTTTGTTTTCATATACCGTTTTCACTGCTAAGTAGAAATTAAAATGCATTTTCAGATCATAAGACTTGATATTTTCATAGCTTTCCATTATAAAACATTATACTCATTTAGTTCAAAATAAGAAGTTTCATTGACGTCTCCCATTCAGCACTTCTTAATCATAAACGTTTTATTCATTCTAAATGATTCTTATTACCTTTAAAGATTTCTTTCAAACCTAAACCGACTGCATATCAAGTAATTCGATTTCAAACCTGAATTTCAGAAATGGGAAGAAGAATGACGAGACTGTTATTTGTAAATTTCCAGTTGATTCTTTCGATAGAATTTTTAAAATCACTGTGTCTTTCAAGAAGTTAAAACTACAAGCTTATGTTGTAGATGCAGCTGTGATAATATCTTGTATCCTATCACAGATAGCATCAACTACAGTTTAGTTGACTTTTTAATAATTTTGTAACAATAATTATTTTTATGAAAAGTGCATATAACATTAATTAAACATGAAAAATTGATCTCATTATTTCAGTTATTAATGTAATGACCTAAATAAACCGTCGATACCGTCGATATCTTGGATATATTTTGGATGCCGTGCTACAAGTATCCAAAATCAATGATTTATACTGAGAGACGCTTGCGGGATTAGTAATAAATTTCATATGCATGAATGAAAATATTTTTCCAGTTACTTCACATGTTAATAACTTGAATGTGAACGTCATTATTGGTTTCGCAGGTATCCAAACGATATCCGATTTGTTGAAGTCTAATAACAATAAAGTAACTGTTTAAACTTATTCAGATAACTACAATCATGTTCCTTTTGTTGTTCAACATTCATTTTAGTAAATTCCCTAGCCAGAGAGTTAAATAGAGTTGTATACGGAGATCTAGGAGGCCAGACGGCGAAGTCTTCTCTTTTGATAAAACATCTAATAACACCTAAAATGCTACTAAATTTCAAGTGATTGTATACCTTTTGGCTATCTAAGAAGCCACTAATTGTGCTTTCAGTGAACTTTATTGGAAAATCCTGGAAAAAGTTCCAGGACTTTCCCTCTTGAAAGCGGCTGAAATTTGCAATTAATCATGTGTGCTTCTCTTTGTAAGAACCATTACATTTGTGTGCCTTTAACCGGGACGTCCGTAATTTAAAAATATATATTTAATTAATTACTATCAGTTAATTCCTTGCAAAACATAATTGAACTTACCATCTTCTCTAATCAAATCCTTCTGAAATGAGTGTAACGAGATGCATCAGTATTGTAACATGTGAGTTTCCTTTCTGCAAAATAATATTCCACATAATAAATATGTTGCTAGTGAAGAAACAAGCATAAAATTCTCAAGGGAAAATTCCATGGAGATCCAAATCATTTTAAAAATTTCAACATCAGCGCAATATATCACGTAGACAACAGACCTAAAATAGCATTCGACACTAAGAGAGCTTCAAAGAGTGTATGTTCTGAACAACTTAATTACACAAATAAATATTTCTAAAGAATTCATTTTGTTCCTTAATTTCTCTTCAAAAATTCTCTACCTTTTCACGTATTTTTCTCACAAGTATTTGAAACATAAAACTTAGTTCATTTAGCTCAAAGACAAAATATTTACTTTAATAAAGTGTCCAAAAATATGAAAGAATTGTGATATATTCTTTTTGAAAGGGCAAGTGCCAAGTTTTCTTCAAACATCTAACATTTTTACATTTCCGCATTCCAATACTCCTACGCCAAAAATAACTTAATTAAAGATTAAATATTCAATATCACAAATGATCATTAGAGTGGAAAGCACATGCTTTCTTCTATTAACATTGTACAAATATCATTTACGAAAAATGCATTCCATTCAAAAGTAATTACATAACATTTAAAAGAAAAGAAGGAATGAATACGAATAAAATATCTCGTTTTGTGTGGGACATAAGGACGATCAAGACATCACATTTAATAACAGCTACAGTTCCAGTTAATCAAAAAAGGGCCACTTTTTCTATCGCTCTCAGAGTTGAGGGGCATTAGATAAGTAATAATGCAGCTCAGCTCCAATGCTCTTATGCCATTAAGGAGAACCATATTATTATTAAATTACCCTCCCTTAAGAGCTAAATTTAAGTACCATTAGATCCTCAACTATCCCTTGCCACTTATTCGCCTTTTAAATCGAGATATTATGGTGCTCAAGAAGTTATTACTCTTCAGAAAATGATAGGCAATGCTCGGGTGAAGAAATTCATTTACGGTTCTTGAAGACTAATTCTTTTTTCAGTTTCTTAAATCTTTCTACGTGTCTCAAATGCTGATTGCCTCCTCAAATTAGGGAGGAAATACCTTTCTTTTAATACTTTGCAGTGTGCCTGTTTTTGTTTCCGTTTTTATACAGACAGATCTTTAAGGGCGTAACGAGTTTTATCCCACCTTACAGTCAGGAAACTAAGATTGTTTAACTATGCATGTTAAGGTAAAAATGTATACTTATGAGAAACTTTTTTTAATGAAATATTGTCAAAAATTATTGCGCTGAGATATTTTTTATAAAAAATGACACATATTGAATTTGAATCTTTGTAGTCTTTGAAAAGGTTTTTACATCTTTTCAGTTTTAGCAGAATACTTTTTCATCGGACTAGCATTTTTAAATTTTTAGTAATAAATTTTAGATTTTTAAACATTTATAAACAATTACCTGTTCCCTGGCAGGCTAAACTAGAAATATTCGACCCTACTTTAACTTTTACTTATATTTCTCTTACATTTGAAATGCCAGCATCATCAAAGTATTTGCTTCTAAGAATGAGGAATGTACTTATGATAAACTGATATCTCATTTAGTCATAAAATAAATATATTTCATGATATCGCCTAGGGTCAAGTAGCCTTAACCTTAGGGATACTTGACCCTACATGCAAAGAGTACTTAAATTCTTTCGATAATTTGCATATACACGAAATTCAGATATTAGGTTAAAACTACTGAATCAAAATAAGCTCTTTATTATCAAATAATATCAATTAACCTCGTATTAAAAATTAAATAATATTTTTATTATAAAACAGAGTTGTTATTAATAAAATCTAGTTAATTAACTAAATTAGTTAAGCCATTGAATTAAATCTAGTTATTAAATTATATTAGTTCAAAATTTAATAAACAATTAAAATAATGATTTAATTAAATGAAGATTACAGCAATGGAATTGGAAACCTATCAAGGTCATCAGAGCGTTGAAGAATTGCCGGTTTTCGAAAATAAAAAATAAATAAAAATGAAAAAAACAGAATAGCATCAAAACGCAAAAAAAAGTTCTAAAAAATGTTGTGCAAAACAGGAAAATGAGAAGCTTTATAGACCCACTCGGGTCTTTTAATATTTAAACAAAATTAAAAAACAAAAGTAAAAAAAGATATTTTAGGAGAAAATTCAAATGAAGAAAGAAAGACAAACTCAACAGAAATGGCGAAGAGTTAAATAAAACCAAACGAGGACAAATAGTTCGAGCAAAAGACATTTATTAAAATAATAAACAAATAAATCTTTCTTTCTCAGGCGAGGAAAAAATAGATTAATTAAATTTTAATTCATTTTAAAATTTTTACTAAAATAATTATTTTCATTATTTGAAATTATCATATTAAAAAGAAATTTTATTCAGAAAATAATTACTAGCAAACAATTTTTAAATAATTATTCTCTATATTTGAGTTGTCATGTTGCCGACACATTCCATGCAGCAGAAAACTTATCCCAACCACAAAATGCGCTTCAGTTATCTACGACATCGAAGCTGCGATAGCTTTTGATAGTTGCAAGTCTCCCTAACTTTTGGGGGTCAAGTATTCCTAACTTGACTTTTTCTAAATAATCTAAAAATTAAACCACTTAGAAATAAAATACCGCATAATACCATACATCAAATTAAAGATAGAAATATGCTTAAAACTCAGAAATATTTTAATTCATCACATCTTCAATAGTAAACTTTACTTCAAACACTGAGGAATGAAAAAAATGAAAATTTACTTTTGGCTTCCCAAAATATGTATTACCTACACACCATTACAATGTCTTTTCAGAATGGGATGAAAATCCCCTCCAATAGACCATATGACCAAACGTCAAATGAAAATGGTTGACACAAATTACCAATTATCTCACGATCTGAGAAAATCACGTGGGATCAAGTACCCCTAGGTGTTAAGTATCACTTTTTTCACCTACTTAAAATATGCAAAAATAAGTTTGCATTATGCATCACTCTCTCTCTGGAATCATCTTCTGCCTTGCAGTATGGATATCTCGGGTCGGTCAATGCTTGTGAAAAATCATTGAGTTTTTCTGGTCGTAATACTGTTTTAAAATTTTAATTTATATGGAACTAAATTCTAAATTAAATTTTATTTTGACTGATTCCTGCTTTTCGTTCTTGCACTATGCATTGTTTCAAAGGGACTCGAGCTCAGCTGGATTACGTTTGTGACCGAATGTTTTATTATTATTTTTTATTTCTGTAAAATTGTGTTTGTGATTTTCCCATTAATTTTTTTCAGTTTTTTCAGTGACATTTGGAATCATCCTATAGGTAAAATAAAATTGTGAGTTTCAATTAGCCTACATGTTAACTAAAGTAACTGTGAGTCGTTGCAGACAGTACCACAACATTTTTTATTGAATAGAATAAGGAAAAAGAATTTAATGAGCAATATTTCCAGACAATGAACATTCAGATGTAATGCAATTACCCAAGAGCATGACATTTCATTTATGGCATTTTTAAGGTTAAATAAGATCATAAGGATTAATGTCTGGTAAATGAGGTGACCAATCCAAGGTAGACGAGGATAACGATTCGGGCGTTCGAAACTTCCAGTCAATGGGTTAGGTCGGTTTTTGTATTATGAAGAACGTTTTCATGAAAGGATTATCGCAAATCAATTTTAACAATAAAAATATGATCTTCAGTTGGTTATGAATGTTTGGAAGACAGTTGCAAATAAGACAAAGTGATTTTATATTGGATAGAGTGGAGTAAAGAAGGGTATCCTTGATTCTGGCTCTATTATTTTTCCTATTTAGCAGACAGATACTGAATTATACTCCACTAGTCAAGAAAAAGGAAAAGTCAAAATGGCGTGAATGCACTGCATCTGTGAAGGTTTATTTGTTTTAAGACGTCATCTCTCTAAAGTTCGTTTGATTTTAAACTGTCCTTACTTAAAAATCATTACAGTTATAAAACTATATTTAGTCCAGCTTATTATACTTTTACTAAGGATTCATACCCTATCAACAATAAGGATTAACTCCAATAATTGCGCGGTTCTATATCGTTTGTTATAGCCTCTACACTCGGGGTAAAAACGAGTACTCCAAGTGGCGTAAGGGCCGGAACAGACAGTATTGATGATTCTTCTAATAAAGATGATAAAAAAATCATACATTGATTGCTTATATTTTAATGATATATTTTATAATTTAAATCAAGAATAAGGGCAGAAACTGTCTTAGCTGGACCCACGAATGTTGCAGTGGCGAGGAGGAAGAAGACAACTGCAGTACATATGAATTTTGTAACTAATATGCTTAAATTGTCATATAAAATAAAAGTGATTGCATTTTTTCCACTGAAAATCAAGTTTTCCTAATTTCCCAAAACGTTAATATGTGTACCCGTTTTCGCCCCACTAGTGGAGTAAAACTGGGTAGTTTGACTCTTTTTATTAAAAAAAATCATTGTTAAAAAAAGTAATGAGACTGTGACTTTATTGGAAAGATATATTGTACTCCGCTAAACAATGAATATTTTAATACAATTTGACAAGCTCTATGTCAAATATTTTAGCTCCAACAGTCCTTCGAACTTTGGCTACCCGGTTTTCCCCACTTTCCCCTAATTTCCTTCTATGACCTTCCTAATGTCCCCAGTTCGTAGCAACATTTCTTGAGGCTCTCAGAAGTTATATTTCGTAGGTAAATTATTATTCACCTTGTAGATTTGACATTGCAAATATATTTTCTGTAACTCTCGCGTTGATTCTTTAAGCAAAGAAAAATTGTGAATATTTCCGCAGGAAAGTCTCAATCAGTTTTTACATTATTGTAATAAGCAGTGTATATAAATGTTAGTAGGCATATTTTACAGCTTTCCTGTGGGGTGGGATTAATGCATACAGAATCCTCCAGTAGGCAGAAGAGTCCCTTATCAGCAAGAAAAGTCGTAAAAAAGACGCATAAAAACCTAAGGATACAGAAATTCACTACCGGTCAACCGGAATCATTAACGCATCCATAAACTGAAATTTAACGGCCACAGTGAAGCTTTTTATAAAGTTGTGGAAGTTTTACAACTATGTTGAGGGTGACAATTTGACACCGTTGGTGCTTTACTGTGCGATCCAATGAAACACAAAGGATGAGTAATTTATTTTGAAAGAAATGAATTTGTTTTTCGGTGATGAGTTGATATTATCAGTGAAGGCACTGAAACATTTTAATTTCTATTAATCTGAAGAACATATTTGAAAAAAATGTATATATTTTTTGAAGTTCATGATGCTTAAAAAATGCAATGATGTTTGCCAATAAGAAAATGAATGATGCTGTAATTGTGAATATCAGCAATAAAAAGAAATTGTTCCTTGGCCGGAAATCGTATTGTTAAAACAGGAACGGCTTTTGTTGATTTTTTTACATTATTTAATCTTATTCAGCTTTACATTATTTTTATTTTAATATACCTGACAAATACGGCTAATTTGTGAATGAGCAAAATGGAAATATTGTCATTAAATTAAAAATTATTGGAAAGTATCGTCAAGTTGCAATGACAAAATTCTTTTTGTACTTGCTCACTAAGATGCAAATTTTATAAACAGATTCAAATTTCTACAATTTCTACTTCTTATATTTAAAAATCTACATTTATTTTAATCCTAAATCTTACTAATTTTCTGTGTTTTAGTTAAAGCTTCCATTTCCTGTGTTCTATTTCCGAAACATTGTCTGATATTTTTTCAACACTCAAGCTCACTGTGAAGGCAAATTCTCAGCTGGCCTCTTCTCACCCTTTTTTTTGCAAGTGATTTGAACCCACTTATAAGTTCCGTAAGGGATGCACGTGTGAAAAGTCGACTGCCTTTCCAGAACGAAAAGGTGTGCAATCTTTACTGACCCCTGACATGCCTTGAGATTCGAATCCACTTCGGGATTCTTTTGTCAGGCGAAAACGCATGTCCGTTACTTCTTCACCATCTGACATGTCACGCCCATGTTTCCGCTCCACGTTGACAGTTTGTCGCAATAATTTCTTCAAGTTAATCCCGTTTCCCGACTAAAATAAAAATTCAATGATTGACTGCAGATACTCGGAGCTCGCTTTGGTTGGTCATTTGCACAACGATTAGATGCGTGATTTAACCACTTGTAAAGTGCTTGGCTATTTTGGCTTCTCTTGGCGAGTAGAATTTAATTCTACTCTAGTTTTCATCATTATTTCGAAATTGGCATTGTTGGCGAGGTCTTGGCGACTCCCCAGGCGATTAAAAATGACATTGTTTGCGGGTGGAAGAAAACATTTTTTGTTTGAGACAAAAAGATTTTACAGTAGTCTGGGAGGCGGGAAGAAGGCAATTTTATGTTTATCTGGACGCTTAACTTAGAGCGTTGAAGCTGAATAATATGGGACTGAAAAAAGAGACTGCTGTTTCCTGATAATTTAAAAATACTTCAAGGTGCGCCCGCCATCAACATGAGACATCTTACGCCTAGATACTGGAAATTGTCCGGAGCTATATCAAGGAGTGGAAGCCAGAAGAACACACAGTAAAGACAAGAAGCCCGTGGAGATGGCTACAACTGTCCAGAGCCGACCAAGAAAGCAATTTTGGCCAGATTTTGGAAAATAGGACCAGTGCCGTGCTACCATTCCGAAACCCCTCAGAATTGCTGACATGAGCATTACAGCCTTGGTGTCACCCCTGCGATGCCCGTACAGCACTGTAAAGATCCCTCTGATGTTCAAACTATGCCGGGATGTCCCCAGAAAACCCAAAGCTGAAGATGGTATGAACTGTGCCAACACCCACTGCAAACCACTTTACCTGAATACACCCGAGCAAACGAAACCCGAGGGAAGTCTCCTTGTCTCCCCTGCAAGATAAGTTTTTCTTTATTTAGAAATTAATATGTAAAAATCCTGAACAACGAATTTTAATTTAGTTGATCGTGCGTATGTGATCACAGCTGAGATTTGTTCTGGTAGATGATAAATTAATGTTGCACACAAATGAATAATAAGTGATTGTATCTGTGTTACTTATTCTCATGAATTTGTCTACCAGGTTAGAAAGTATGTATTAGCGAAATATCAATTTCAGTTTTATTTCAGATGTTTGTGGCACCTTTTACAATACACATATTGTTTGACACAATTTGATTTATAATATACATATATGCAAAGCATTTTGAGAAATTTTTAGCTAAGTATGATTTTGTCACAGTAAAATTTAAAAAATGAAATTATTATGTAGCTTTGACCTGAGTGCAGATATGTTAATTTGAGTATATATTTATATCTATGGAAGGGCCCTATCCGATTATTGAGTGTGATGATTTGCGTTTTGAAATCTCATATCCATACGCATATGTTATTTAGCAAAGAAGTAAATAAGATTTTAAAATAAATTGTTGTATTTATCTAAAAGGTTTCTGTCATCATTTATCTCTCATACACTGACTTCTAGAGAGTTATCCCGATCTGGTGTATTTAAATTTGTATTTTAAAACCTGTATGTTATAATTTTAAAGATCAAACTTGCACAACGTAAAATTTAATTGGCCAGAGGTTTAAAATATTAAAATTAAACAGGTGTGATGAACTGTTCCTCTTAAAATCTAACTTTTTGCCTTAAGATTCGGGTGTAGTTACTAATGTGGTATAAATAAATTTTAAATTCCTAATAGGCATATTGTAATATATTGTGTGTTAAATCTAAAATTGAATAACAGAGCAACTCTCACCACCAAAGAATTTAAAATTACAATAAATTTCCTCGAAAACCTTTTATGGAGTAATGCATTGATTTCTTCAGTAGCATTTTGCATAAATTAATTGTAATAATTCCTGAATTTCATAAGCGTACTTTCAAGTTGTTATTAAATTTGCTGGCAACTATTTTAGATTTGAAGCCATGAGTCCAAAACGTGATCCAAAACTTCCATCATAGTTTTTGCTTAAATTTTTCATTTAGTTGATCATTTTTAAAGATACTTTGTGTCAACTAAGCCCATCTAAGTATGTACATCATCAAGGTACTTTCAATTAAAATGTTACTACATTTAAATCTTTCCTTTTCTAAATAACGTATATTGTTCATATACAAACAGATTCAATATAACACTTGTAATAATACTCTAAAGATAGAATATCAATCTTGATGATAATTAGAAAAGCTTCTGAATACTTGACATATTCTAATGATCTATGTGCAGAGATATTAAAGCTAATGGGCTATTTAAATAATAAATTCACTAAATGTACGATGATTTTAGAATTTACAGCAACGAAATTATCTAACTTCAAATGTTTTACGATGTTAAATGCACATGAACCTTTGCAACTGGCAAATTTCTCTAATTCAAAGGAACTCGTAAAAAATTGTGATTATATTTATTTTCTGTTTATTTTCAGACTAATATTAGAAAAAAATATTTATAATAAACTAAAACCTATATACATGATTTCTACACGCTAAAATGTCTTTTAGAAATGAGACTTGTTTTGATATGGAAGGAAAAGAATGAAATTATAAAGAAAATTGCAACATTTATAAAATATTTATATATTTAGTCTATTATGAATATTTTATCAAGTTTTTGGAATCTGTATTCACACGTCTTGTTTCTCTTACTTAATTTGATATTTAATAGTTTTCCATTTAAGAATATCTAATTTTTTTGCTATAAAAGAGCTAATCAAATTTTTGATTGAAAAATCAAACTTTATTAGCAGATGTTTTAATTAACCTACTTGAATTTTGAATTTAACAATTATTACTAATAATAATACACAATAGCTATAGATTCCTTCATATATTTTCGTCATGAAATATTCAAATAACTTATCTATTTATATACTCTATTTTTTATTTTAACATCAGGGATTAAGTAGTAAATTAAAAACTTTAAATAAGAATCCAAGTTTTGTCGAAATCTTTCTTTAAAATCAAATTCATTTTCATATATATGGATTTTTAGACTAAGAATATTTCAAATATATTGATTGTAATAAAACTTTATGATCACAAGCGCACTTTCACAATGGATTATCAATCTTGATGATGATCATTAAAACTCCAGAATATTTGGCACATTCCAATGATCAATGTACACAGAGATTGATGCTAATGAACTATTTAAATGAGTAACTCCAGCTAGATGTCCGATGAATAGCAGCATGTTCAGCAGCGAAATTAGCCCCATTCAAGCGTTTCCGCGATGTTAAATGCTCATAATCCCTCGAACTGACACTTTCCTCTAATTCAGAGCAACTTATGAGCTCTGTAGACAGACACGAAAAGGGATTATTGCTCTGATTTCTCTCCTTCAACGCTCTGTGCGTTATTTAATTTGAGCAGATGGGGCGAAATATTTAATTAAAGGATAGAGAAACTTGAAAATGAGCTTAGGGCTTTGCCTTCTTGCATGATGATTTACTCTTTTCCCAGAGATTTACTTGAAAGTAAATGGTGGGTTTTGGGCCATAAACGGGAGAAGTGATCAGTTTGATTTACTACTTGTTCAACAAACATTTAATGTTTGAAGAACTTTAAAATGTTTTGAAAGATTTGTTCTGATGGAATTAATGGTTTGATTAGTAGTAATCTTTCTATAATAAATGGATGGATATAGGAAAGTGTCATTAAATTTTAATCCACGTTAAGTTTGTTCTATGTAGGTGGAAATTAGAAGTTGAATTCATGGAGTTTCCTATTGAAATTGCTTTATATTGAACGCTTTAGATTTGAAAATATGGTACCTAATTATTGAGCCCCTCTCATATGAACAGTAATTCATTTTATTATTACAGACGGATTTAGTTAACTTAGCGCGATGAAACAAAAGATTCCGGTTATAGTAATCTTTCGATAATAACTGGTTGAACTTAGAAATATCTTTTCGAAATTCAATCTATTTAAAAAAAATTCTGTGTAAATTGAAATTCCTAGCGAAATTATTTAATTAGATTAGCTAAACTTGCCTTAAATATGTTCTTCCGAGGATTAAATTCGGATGCCTGAAATTAATGAGTCAATAACATTTTTATATTATTGTTTCATATACTATTTATTTAATGTATATATAATGCCTGATTAGAATTTAAATGCTTTGAAATTTTTTTGTTATTCTAAAATGGTTTGATTCGATCTGATATTTCTTTAATATAGAAGCGTTTAACATAGAAACGTATGATTAAATTTTTGTCCGTGCAAAGTTTGTTCCAGGTAGGTCAAAACTGAAAATTCAGCTCTTTGAATTATTTCTTGCAAATTTTTAAACGGATATTTAAATATTAAATTCTTTAATCGGGATTTCGAAATAATTATCGCATAATTTTCTTCAAGAACATAAAAATTCTATTTTAGTAAGAATTATATATGACAATTGTGTCACTTTTGCTTTACACAAAGTTTGTAGTTAACGTGAAAATAATAAAATTTATTATAGATAAAATAGGTATTGTTCGAGAACAGCAATATTGAAATTGATGTCTGCAATATTGAACATGGGATCAGAAGGGGTTAAAATATAACGCTCAATGTGGTTATTGCATTTCAAAATATTAAGAAGATGTTTGCAAATGTGTCTTTTATATTTCAATCTCTCTCTCTCAAAAGAAAATTCATTAAAAAAGTCATTTTAATTGTTCAAATGGCGCATAAAATCATTGATTCATATAATTAGTAATATTTACTACAACAAATACACACATATTTTAAAAATAGTTTTTCTTTAATTAACAGTTATAAATTCAAATAATTTTGATATATTATTTGCAGCTGTTTATAATGTAACCGAGTTTTCTTAGATTTAAATTCAGCACTTTATGGTAACAAATTTATGTTTCTTGATTCATAATAACTGTGGTTCTGTTAAAAATATTTATAATTTTACATGATTTTTATGAAATTTTTAGTTGTCCTTTAAAATTCTTTAAAAAAATGTATAATCGGAAGTATATTAAATAAATTAAAAAGTAATTATGAGATTGTAAATAATAATAAACTGAAACTCTCTATGTTATGTTAAAAGAAATTCTTAATTGTTTTTATTTTATTGTCAGTTTAAACTAACAAAATGTTTATGATGACTCTAAAACAAAATTGGGCACTATACATTTTTACTGGAAAAGAAAAACACGATAATTTAACAAAATATATCAATCATCTTTAACTAAGGATCTATGTGAAATTTATTTCAGCTATAATTATTATTCCAAGGCATTAAATAAAAATATTAATTATGCTTTCATTCCTCATACGAATATCTGTTTAAATCAAATAAGAAATACTTTTAATGAATTATAAAACAATTTAAGAATCGATAGCCTACTATTAGGTTTAATTTCATAAAAACAATCTTACAATATTATGTAGATTATGTTCTGGTAAAGTTTTTAGAAAATTAATATCGCTCAGATTTTTTCTATTAAAACAAATAATTACTAATTTGTCTTTACCATTATAACTAGCATCAAATGATTTTGATGTTAGAAGCAATAAAGAAAAAATAATTTTAATCTGGATTCGACATACTTTCTTTAGTGATAAAATTACGAACGTGAAAAATTAATTATAAAATGTTTTAGGGAGTGTTTCTCATGTTATTATTGAAACTTCTGAAAGCTTCTAGCTTGAAACATCCCAGTACATTAACTTTAATTCGACAAGATACTTATATGCTTTATAGATGAGTCAGTTGATTAAGGCATTACTATAGATAAAAGGAAGAAATTGGTTTCTTACCATCTCATAATATCTGGTCCAGCAACATTATTTCATTGACGAAATGCAATTGGAATTAACTATTTATTTTGCGCATTTTAGCGATTTATTTAGAAAATCTGTATTGGATCTCCTCATTATTAATGTTTTTTCATCTAGTTTTCATCTAAATTATTTAAGTACATGTTTAATAATTAAATATAAAATTGAATAACTTAAAACAAACTTTGTGAACATCTTAATATAAATAAAAGTCATTGTGGGTATGTGGATATGTATGTGGATATGTATGTGGGTATGTATGTGGGTATGTGGCTATGATCCACATCTCCTCCTAAACCAATGGGCGGTTTTCAACCAAATTTTGTACACTTATTATTTAAGACAAGGGGAAGACACTTATGAACTTTTCTAAGTCCAAAAGTTAATTAAACAGTCAGTTAATTAGAAAATAACCGAAACCGTTTTTCCGCCATAACTTCGGAGCACACTGTCTGACAAAAAATATTTTTACACCATCTTAAAGTTCAAATTTTTACCTTTTCAATGATATCAATTTTATTTCTCTGGCTTTTTCCCTTCGATTGTTATTAAATTTTAAAAGTTCCAAAATTTTAAAATGCGTGCAGACGATTTTGAAATAACAAAGATTTATAGCTACTCCGTTGCTAGGCAACGGTTAGACTTTGAACTAATTCACCTTTATTTCTGAAAATTTTGCTTATTTTTATAAATATCCATATAATATAATAAATGCGAAAGTGTGTCTGTTTGTTACGCATTCACGGCAAAACTACCAAACCGATTTGGATGAAAATTGGCAGAGTTGTAGCTTGGAACACAGGAACGGACATTGGGTAGGTGACATCATCATGTTAAATTCATTATTTTTGGTTACAGATAACAATTAAATAATTAACAAGCGATTTGCGATGAAGATTATTACTTTATTTTTCAATCAACTGCCACGTGATCCTTAAGGAATGCGTAAACAAAACGAAATGTCACGTGATCCTTCACAAAAGCGCAAGCATGTGGAATAACTTATTTTTAAAATCATGCATCACGTGATCTTGCTGAGAAAAGAAATAATCTCTGGAATAATAACTGAAAAATAAACGCCGGGACAGAAATCTAATGGTAGATATAATATAGTTCCAAGAGTTTTTAGATTAAAATTTAAAAACTAAAGTTAAGTATAACTAAATGAAAATATCGTTCAATATTCACTTAAAATAAGAGCCTAATTTAGTGGAAACGTTGCCAAAATTATTCTTTATCGCTCTTTTCATCGACATCCAAGATTTTTTGGCCATTTTGTAACCAAACGATTTAGCTAATTACAATAGTTCCGTTTCGAATTCTAATGCTTTAAGAGCTGTTTCTAACCGATTTAAATAGAAAGGATTACACAAACCCAAAGAACACAAAATTCAACGTTTTGTTTACTAAAGAAAGAACTAATTCGAGCTTGGTGCTTGATACAGTTGCCAAATAGATTTGGCGATTGCTTAAATCGGAAGGTTACCGGAAAACGGTCTATGAATCCAAAATAAACAAACCAGGATCGTCCATTGACGTATATGATATGGTTGTCAGAGTTTTTAGAATAGGAAGGTATATTTTGTCTTATGTATTCTTTTAAACAGTAGAAGCAGATGACATATAGCATGGTGGATGATATATTCCAAAGAGCAGATGATACCATTGAGTACAATGATGTAATTTACAGTAACAGAGAATTAAATTAGTCGTCCAATTATGTATTATCAACCGTCAGAACTTTTGATTTCCCCTTTCTATATATAACGAAACATTTACATTCGTAAATTTAAAAGAAAGTAGCAATTCAAATTCTTCGCGCACGAAGTCGCGGGTAACAGCTAGTAGTTCATAAAACAATTTTTTTTTTATTTATGGAATGAATTTTAAATGTATTCCTTGTTTCAGAAGATAATATGTTTCAAAATACATAGTTTATTCTTTGTCCTTGTTATCTTTTAAAGATTTATTATATTTTTTTTCGTTTAACCTTTGACGGTAAAATATTCTCGTCATAAATTCTAGTTAATTTTTTATTCACTTTATACAAATCGATCAGCAAAACAGAAATATGAAACCAGGTGTCCTCCTTTTTTAAATAATGCAAAAGATATGTGTATGCAATCTTGAAAACGCCACAAACACGAAGCAGAAACAACAAGACGCAGCCCACAAATCATTTTCCTCAGGCTGCGGTACCTGAGACACTTTTCCCGCAGACGATCCGTTTGCAAAGCTCTTCCAACAACCTGGCAACGATAAAACATGCTAATGAGACAACCCCCGAGGAGCCTCAATTCTTTTCAATTACTTTTTTCCCCTCTCCCACAATAACAATTTCCGACAATGTTAGCAGCAACCGACGATCTGTTTCAGCCGAGGGTATTTGTTTTGAGATCGCTGAGATTTAAGGGATCTCCAATGTCTCGTTTTTCAACACAGATGTTCCCCGTCCTTGACAGGAAGACTCATGTTGTCATTTTTCAAGCCCTTCAAACCGTTCCTCGAGAGGTTGACTACACGTCTCGGGAAACGAAATAAATGTGTTGGCAGTGATTCTTTCGTAATAATACTTTTAAACAGACATGCTGGTTATTAAATTAAAAACCAAAGGAAAAATCGTTCCTCATTCTTCCCTAAATTTATTTCCATTTTACCATGTACAGCGTAATCCATCTGCCTTAATTAAACTTCCTTGCCTGCTTTGATTAATCAATGCATGGGTTAGAAAGTGCTCATAAAATGTTTATCATTTTATCTTGTAGTGGATGAAAAAACGATGATTCTTTTGTTTGAGATTTGTTAATATAACCTTCTTTTTGTACATTATGCATTGTGGGCTCGTTTATTTGCAAGAGAATTGAGTTAAATGGTTCCTGAAAAGGACATACAGCTGCTATACAACTCAAAATAATATATCAAAATTTATCAAAATTTCTTTTACCAGGTTGTTAATAATTGCCGAATGAATCAATAATTTTCGAATTGTCTTTAACTTCAGATGTTTGAGAAATGTTGAATTTACTAAAAAAGACTTAATTTAAAAGGTAAGAACAGCAGTTATATAAAAGGGTCAGTAGTTCTCCAATGTTATTTTTACTTTATGTGTTGTTACAATGTGTTGCTAGAATGTTATTTTTCCCAACTTTATTGTATGATTAATTTTAAATTCAACATCAATAACAGAAAACGCCTAACAAGATGCAACAAACATGTATACAGCTGTAAAGCTTATGGAATTGATGTGCAATATATAATAAATAAACATTTTTTTGTCTTAAAGCATGCTTATAACTATTTTCCATTTTTAATATTTTTTTAACAATTCAGTAATATTCTAGCAAAAATTATATCGTCCACTCTGCTGTGTGAGAATTTAAAATAGATTAAATTTCATTTTCATTGAAATATTAGATATAGCTACATTTAACATATGGTAAACATTTTTCTAACGTTTTCCCCTAGAGAAAGTGTTTCATAATCCTTATATTTAGAATTTTTTAAATTAACATTCCGTTTATTCCAACATTATTCCTTTCGATTTCACATGTTTAATGCAAGGTAAAGACAAATAACTCATAGTAAATATCATAAAATATGTAACGCTAACAGACAAAAATTTAATACTGATTTTTCATTTTGCATTATATATGTTCAAAGACCTGACTCGTGACAAATGTGCAGGAGAAAAATGCAAATAGAAGCACACACACATCATCATCATAAATTGGTGTAAAGAGATACCAGTCAATATAAGTTCAATCCTCTCTATAGCTTAACTTTTGTCCCCGAAACCCTCAAGATATTTAATTGATTAAGGCAGCGTTTCTCGACCTTTCAGTATTTGACACCCAGTTTTCAATCATAATTTTCATCGCGCCCCCCTCTCATACAATAAAAATTTATGCAATATAATAATGTATTTTTGATATTTTGACGCTAAATCTACGCAACGACCTGAATTACAAAACTTAAAAATTACCAAGAATAAGTAAATTTATTGATATTTTGCAACACTTATCCTCTGCATTGACAAAACCAGAATTGCTCTCTCTTATTATATCTTAGTCTCTATTCCTCTGCCTTACGCCCACCATATCTGACTTCTCGCGAATAACTATTAATCTTGTTTTTAATTTGGTATTGATAAGTTAATTATTAAATACATTGTGCAGTACCAATACAATCCTATTTATAAGTGTATTTTATCAGTGTAGATGTGTATTTTATTTTTTATTATGTCAGAATGTATTTTGTTTTCCTTTCCTTTCAGTAAAATAATTAATTTTTAAATAAAATTTTCTTTTCAATATGCTCGCGCCCCCCATGCAGTGTTATCTCGCCCCCCTAGGGGGAGCGCCCCATAGGTTGAAAATCGCTGGATTAAGGTTTTATGCAACAATCTGATTTATCCTCTTTTAATTGATATGTTGTGGTATCCAATTGTGAAAGTCTAATATTAAATGTGATAAACATAAATGCTCATGACCTGGCTCGTGCCATAGCCATAAATTCTACAGAACTAACACACACTAAATTCAAAAAACTTAAACTACACAGAATGTATGCCGTAACGTAGCAGGGGTAAATGGTGCTAGAGGTTAATGCTTATATTTCACCATTTCCTGTCTACTTCGTTCACTTCTGGCTTTAAAAATGTAAAATAAACCCAAAAATATTGTTTTCACGGCATCCTCCTGCAGTGACACCACGTACAATTATACCCTCTTGCGCCTCCCTTGCTACTTCCACGGGTCTTCTGATAAAAATATGTAATATTTTATTATCCTTCGAAACAATTCGCTGAAAAATTGTCATTATAGTTTTTAGTTTTTAGACAGCTGTTCTTCCTATTCTTTAACGCGCATACTGATAAAAAATTCCCTTACTCTTAATTACAACTATTCTTATAAAATCAATTTGAACAATCATTATAAAATCAAGTGCTTCACGTCTTATTCAAGTTTAAAGACGTGAAATTAGAACAATGCCTTGACTTATAATATCAACTCATCACCGAAAAACAAATTCATTTCTTTCAAAATAAACGCCTCATCCTTTGTGTTTCATTGCTATCGCACAGTAAAGCTCCAAC
>BGPR01026475.1:0-21486 GCA_013235015.1 Araneus ventricosus | reverse complement strand
TACTCAACTATTTTCTTTGCAGATGTTAAAAGTAGATAGTATGAATTCCGATTCACGATATTTTTTAAAATGATATTTAACGATATTTTTAGTCAACAACATTTTCCTGTCAAGTCTTTTGCCGTTTCAACACAAATCGTTTTTGCAAACAGGCCCGGATTATCGAGTAAGTAAAGTAGGTAAATGCCCAGGGACCCAATATCTTTGGAGGCTTCCAATGCCTTATGATATTTTTATGCATTATTTTCAAGGTAATTTAATTTAGTGTTTTCATTTAATTTACAAGAGCCGTATACTGGAATTTATTTAAATTGAAATTAGGGTTTTTTTTCTCATGTTTTTAATTTAGCGAGAAGATCAGTGTGATCTAGTTTGTTTTACCGTTTTCCTGGCTCCAAAATATCCCTAGAAATTTTATATTAGATTATTTAGACTGTGTGAAAAAAGTTTTGCAATTTTTCCACCACTCATTAAAAAAATTACTTTAAATTTGAGTTTTTTTAATTTCTGAGTTATTCAAAGCTTTCTCCTGAAGGTGATCGGCAAATTAAATATACTTCTTTTTAATTTCAGTCAGTCTTAATATTTTCTTGTATGAAAAACAATGAAAAATATTTGGTTGTCAATCTGAGTAAGAAAGAAATTGAAACTTGTATTGCCTATAGGCCCGTTTAGGACTTAAACCGGCCCTGCTTGTATATGTGCTTTCAGAGTCATCTACGTCTTAAACTAATAAACAATTGTTCTTGATGGCTCAAGCCTGGAGTGCAATCTAACAAAATTGTGAAATGCTTAGCTTTCTTAACAAAATTTATTGTTTCCTTTTTATCTAAAGATAAAAAATAGCCACTTTATAAAATTATAGCCCCTATTCATACACAAACACATGTTAAACGTTGTGTTTCGTTTTTAGTTATTTTTTACATTCTCTGTCAATAATGTTTCTCAGTTTGTAACAGTTGATGTGCAGCTTGTAAGATATTCTAATCTTTCACGACTTTTAAGAACCCAACCTTGCCTTAGATTGGTAGATGTAAAAAGTGCACAAATTGTATAATTATATTCAAATGTATTTATACTTGGATTCAGTGGCGAATCCAGGATTCGGGTCTGGGGGGGGCTGAGGTCATAAAAAATTTGTATCGTCGTGACGAATATCAAACCTCATGGCTAATGTAAACCAAAACACTTTAACCTTACAGACTTTTCTCTTTTCTTTGACAGTAAAAATCATAAAGAAAACTACATTACTTTCGATAATTTAATAAAAAAATACAATAAAAAAAATAGCCAAAAAATGTTTTCGACTGCTTCAAAGCTACAATTACAAGTGCAATGACTAGAAAACTAGGACAATTTTCGAGCCTGTCAAGCCAGAAAGCAATGTTGTCACATTTTAATTATTTTTTTTTAAAAGGGAAGTTAAGAACAAAAGGTTGCAGTGATTTTAAATAAAATCAAGAATTCTGCCAGCTCTGAGGGGGCTGCAGCCCGATAGCCCCCCCGGATTCGCCACTGCTTGGATTTTAAAAAACAGAAATCATTTTAATTTTCCAAAATCAGTTAGCGGCGCGGGGCCTTGTGCGGTCGCACCTTTCAAACTCGCCTCCGGCCGGCTCTGGGAAGGGGATCTGCTAGAGATAAAGAACGGGGGAAGACTCTCCCCGCTGGGATAATTAGACCTCCCGCAGATAGCAAAGAGGGGGGAGAAAATTCAGGCGTTTCTTTTTGAAACACCTCTTGTAGGACGGGGTATATTTCTTAAAGGAACCCATTGGAAAGCGAGAGATATTTTTCAGACGGCTTACTCTGACCTATTAGTCGCTCAGAGGGTTAATATATCAATGATTCCATAATAAAACACAGATAAATTAGTAGATAATAATATAATATTATTTTTTTTAAAACGAATATTTTTGAAGTTCATCTTTCCTTTGATAATCACAATATAGTTTAAAATTCGCTTGAAATTGTTTAATTTTAATTGATATATCTTTGATTTGATTTATAACAATAGTTCTTTTTCTTTCTAAATAGTCTTGTATGTTAACAATATCCTGTAAATTGTTTATATAATATGCTTTTAATATTCCTTTAAAAGCATTTTCTTTTTCTTCAATGTGCTCATTCTTAACAATGATTGTTTTTTTTTATGTTTCAAACTTTGCAAATGTCTTTTTTCATAAAATTTGTTTATAATATTTTGAACAAATCTTACACTTGATTTGAATTGGTCTGGATTGTTTCTTTTACGAAAATAAATGATTATCAAAAGAAAACATATTAAAAAATTGCTTCCTTTATACTGATCCATTATTAAATTTATGACTTCAGACTTATTCAAATTTATATAATTCTTAGAATGATGTCTTTTAAAATAATATTCAAGCTGTGTATTCATTTCAGATTTCACATACTTCATTTCTATATTATCTTCATTAAGCATAGAAATTTTATGTTTCAGTGATCTTAAATGATTTTAAGATTATTTATAATATTCATCACAAGTCTTACATTTAATTCATTTATTTCCTGGCTTAAAAAAGAATTCACTTTGAAAATTAAATATTAAATTCTTTTCTTTGTTTCTGATCTATTTTAAAATTAACATGTTCATTCTTTTTAAATCTAGAATATTAACGAATATTATTATGTTTACAATCTTTATGCAATAGTTTCACGGTTTGTTTTTCAGTCTCCATTTAAAGGGAAATAATTTTTTAAACTATTTGCAAACCTGGCTTCACGTCAATTTGAACATGTTTTTTTATGATAATTGGACCTTAAATGTCCTTTTTTATGAGAATAAGTATAAGATTTTCCACAATCTAAATGCAATTTAATGTGCTTTCTAATCGATTCGCATGATTTACAATTGTTAAAATATTGATTTGATGGATTCTTTCCATTAATTAGAATGTAAAACTCGCTTAAAGGCTTAGAAATTTAATATTGCTTGTCAGCCTTCACCTCTATTTAGTTAAATTTTTTTATTTCAAATAAAAATCATCCGTTCAACCAAAAAATCAGCAGAATAATGCTGGGTGGTTCGTTTTTATTTTCTGCAAAAATATATGTGATTGGTGAGTTCTTTCGGATTTACAAACTGAATATAAGTTTGTTCTTTCTATTGAAATAGACTTTGAATTTATTCACGTTCGGTAAATGACTTAAACACCTCAGAAAATAACATTTCAATAATACCTAACTTCCGTTAATGTTGGTATACAGATGAAATTATTACAACAATAGAAAATTTATGACATTAATTGTTTTATAACAGATGATGTGGTGGTACAGTCGCAGAAAGAAAAAAAATAAAAGGAACCACCAGGCATTATTCTGCCGTCTGTTTTAGAATAATAAAACAAAAGATGCCAATTTTCAGGAAATAATGTGTATTACCCTTTTATAAGGCCATTTTTTCTAGTAGTGATATAATTAAATAACTATGGTATTAAGATAAATTCAAGAAAGGAAATTCATTTAGTTTATTGGATGAGATTATTTTCTGTTAAATAATTTCATTAATTAATTACCAAGTAAAGTCACTTCGTTATGGTTTGAGATAAGATTCTAAAATGCAGAACATTACTTTTAAGATGGCATTTAAATTGCGAAAAAAAAATTAAAATCTACCGCCAACATTTCAACGCGAGCAAAGAACTTCAGTATATTCATGTGGAGACGACCCTTTTATATTTAGAACACAAAATGTCAAATTTCTTCCCATATATTCATGGTATATTAACCAAAATTTATTTCGTGGCGTATTTTTGTGAAGAAATTATTTATTTCAGAAAAAGTTGTTGCCATAGCAAATTTTGAAGTTAGCAACATTTTAAGTGTGTAGATGACCCCTCATGAAATTTTTAATCATAAAATCTTTTAGTATATGTTATTTCTTGTAAAATGATGCCTTCTCTTTTAATATACGATGAATGACGGAGTATAGCGCTTGGTGGCGTTGTTCTCTTTCCGCGACTGTACAATAATATAAAATTTATTTCAGATTGTTTCGTTCCCTGCTTTTCTCTTTCACAAGACAGAATACTGTTATCTTCATTTTTCCGAGTTTTCCGAATTTCAGTGATCTTTGATTAATCCACTGAGAGTTGCTTTGCTCTAAACATCTTTTTCATTAGCAAGTAAATATTTTTCGTGATTGAATTAAAAACTGAAATTTTGAAGTCATTTTATATTCCTTAGCTTTTGATACAAAATAAAACATTTATTTTATTTTATAGCTTCCTACATACAGCAAATAAAACACAAAAATCAGAAGTGTAAATGAGAAAGTTTAGTGAACCAAAATATTATAACTTCTTAAGCAGAAAATAAGAAGAAAGCACAATAGCATAGCAAATGAGTGAATAGAGTAACTCATTTCTGGAGAGAAAACTTTAATTCAAGCCTAGATTTTAAGTTTAAGGGTGAGAAAATTCTATAAAAAATCTGAACTAAATAAAAAAAGTAATACATTTAGTGAAATTAAATTTAAATTCAGTTGATTATATTTACAGTGGAAATTTCCTTAACGAGCATAATTTGTTCCAAACGCTGACTCGTTATACGAAACACTCGTCAATTGAAACCATTTTTCCTATATAAATTAATGTAAAATACGATAATGCTTTCCATGCCGAAAAAAATTCTCAAAAAACTTTAAGAATATCGATCATTCAAAGAAAATTATATATAAGATTGTTAAGGAACGTAATTCATATTCATCTTTTCTTTTGTAGCAGAATCAACCAACACAGAGTGCGGATACGATTTGCAGAAAACAAAGCAAAAAATAAAAAAAAAAGTTTATCGTTTATGAACCACATTATAATCAGCAGGATTGAGATCAATGCTTTATTTAGAAATTTTACTAATTTTTGTAAATTTTTTAGAAGAGAGTGTCTTTGCTGTTACTTCGTAATCCTCTGTAAAACTCTTCTCCATAACTTTTAGCTTTAAAACACAATGAAACAACGTAAGCTCTCCGGTGGTCGTCTGTGCTCTTCCCCAAGCTCATCGATATCATTGCTATCGTCCTCCAGTCCCCTGATCTTGGCCAAGAACACAATCTCGTTGACTATGGGCTCCACAGGAAAAGAACTGTCTCAGAATACCCAATTTCACATTTGAAAACAATCTCCGGCCAAAGCTTCTTCCAAGCAAAAGTGGGTTTTTTCTGACATCTTCCCATGCATTTTCGATCATTTTGTGGCAGGAAACGATGTGGAAGTGATATTTGCAATATTATCTGGGAGTAAAGTAGGTCCCTAGAAACCATGTTTGATAAAAATTAAAACAAAATTAAAGCTCCGTTGATATGACAATAGTAGGTGCAAAATCCAGGACTTCCTCTTCGTTCCTCTCGTTATGAGAAACGCTGCTCGTTAAGCGAGTCATTTTTTAAAAAGATATTTTGCTCTTTATTCGAATCACACAATCGAGCTGCTTGTTAAACGAGCTACCACCTATCTATTATACAGATTTTGAATGTGGTAACACAATATAGATATCGATACACATGATAAATGAATCTAATAGAATTTATTTCTGTAGCTCAAATAGTACAAATTAAACTTACGGAAACGCGGTAAATCATCAGTTAATAAGATTTACCATTTTCAGTAGTGAAAATTTATGTAACAAATAATCTCCATTCAAACAATGAGGAACTTCAGCATTTTTAAAAACACATGAAAACCATCCGTATTTGTAGAAAAAATCATTCTAATTTCAAATATGCAAGTGAAATTTTACAGAAAAAATTATTTATTTAAATATTGAGAGCGAAAGATGCACTGAAAAAGCTGGAATCATGATGCAATCCGAAACGCACTCTCATTGGCCGAGTAGATTCTGAAGTCAATGGTGCCTTCCTGGTTACTTCTCTTTCGCTAGTTCTGTACTCTGCTTTGAATCAAGGCGTTTGTACCAACTAATATTTAAAAACTGAAGTTTTTAGCTTAATGCCTTGAAATAATGTGTATCTCTCCGAATGTAACAGATTTTCCAACAATCAGCACTCAAATGTGACATACTATTCTGTAGTATTTTTATGGATCTCTTTGAAAGCTTCGGAACAAAGCAAAATACTCACTTTCTATCAATAAAATCCTGATCACTTACTTTTTTTATTACAGTGGAAGTAACACAAATGTTTTGTCAGTACATGTGTCTGTAATTATTCAGTTCCGACAAAGAAACTGGACAGAAAACGCCGGCTCGTAAATTATCTCATAAGAAAAGTTGTTTTGACCTTCCCTTGAATGCATTCAGTTACCGGAACATGGCTCTATACTATACATAAAAGGCTTCGCCTTAGGGAAAACGGATAGGTTTTGGAAACCATCAAACAGCAATAAATTGCAGAGGACCCTGATAACCTGATTTTGCAAGATGTATTCAATTTCGTATGCCTAAAGAAAAAAAACATGAATTTATTTATTTCGGAAGTTCCAGTAAAATAATTTCAGGTACGGCATTTTTTTAAAAACACACCTATTTATTTTATATAGTTTTATTTTACTACGCTTTATTTTACTATATAAATTATTTCCTTTGTGCAAGTATTAATTTTAAAATACTAGTTTATACTAATTAATATAAAATTTGGTAAAAATTACTCATATAAAGAAATACATTAAAAAATTAAAAATGATAAAACTGTAACCACTTTCGTAAATTGCAAAAAAAGTAAAGAAAAGATACGAACAAAGTATCTATAAGTAGTAAGCCTTCTTTACTGCAAAGTAGACTTTTTTTATTAGGTTAGTTAATTTTTGAATTATATAAAAAAACCATATAAATTTATAATATTCAAACGAGACCAAATGCGACTGATCTAGGAATTTAAGTGATGCCGTCAACAAACTCGAGATGCACGATGAGATAAATTTATCCCACCTTTTCTCAACGATAATAATTGATGAGCAAACGAACTTTTTGAAGACTAATTTTGATTTTAATGCATTCATTGAATACAAAGATTTTATTTTGCATCAAAAGTTAATTCTGCGAATTATTTTGTTGAACTACAAATGAAAGCGAATTTTATTATCAAAAAGTCGTGAACTTAAACTAATTTTTAAGATATTCTTGTTACTTTTCAATAGTACTGGTAATTTAAAAAAATATAAGAAACATTCGAATATCCATTGAAAAAAATTATGTTATAAAATAACATGAGCAAGTTTTTTTTTAAAAAAGATTCTTAAAGAAGGTGGGATCTTTTATATTTTTACTATGTCAATTAGTATGAGACAATGGCCTCTCAAAGGGTAAAAAAAAAAAGTTCATGTAATCAAATGGTAAAAAACTAATCAAATTTACCTATTTGCTTTAAAATATCTTAATTTTTTTTTGCTTCTAACCTCACCTTATACTTCTTTTAAAAACAAAAAAGATATCGAATTCTGAATTTACTGTGCTTCATGATATACAATTTTAATAGGTATAATATAGATTAATAACTCACATCAAAATGATCTCCACAAACATGACGACTGCTGCTTGAAGATAATTCCGGATTTATCTTCGGATCTCTCTTCATCGCTTTACACGACTTTTTGCGAATAACATAATTTTTTGGCACATTGATAAATAATTTATCGGATGCCGTTACAGTTGTATTACGACTTTAGGAACAATACAATGCTTCTATATTTTCGACATTATTTTATCTGATGCGAAAATATAGGGAAAAAAAAGAATCTCTATAGAACGCGAACGGGAAGGAAGAGTGTGTCTCCCCTGTCTGGCAACTCTGACGTCAGACCCGTTTCACGTCAAAATGGATAATTTCTCCTGCTTTTTCTGAGAGGCAAACTTTTATTGCAAATTTAAAGAAAACAAAAATGTCTAGAATTTTTTTTAATGTTATTGTTCGTTTCGAAGCATTTTAAATCGATTTAAAAAATTTAAAAAAAAATGCTGAAGTTCCCTATTTTCGCTACAATATTTCCCAATGCGAATAAAATTGAATCCATTCATGTTTATCTTTTAACAAGCGTTTATATTTGCTTAGAATAAGTAAGTTTAATAAAAATATTTCTCATTAGTTCTTTACAGTTAATGCCATAATAAACAGATAGAGAGAAATTTAAATATTAATAAAAAACTGTCGATTTTTTCGTCAATTTTTACGATTTTGAAGGCCTATGCGGTAACGGAAATTATCTATCATTTTCCTTACCTTTTCTTCTCGTTTCAAATTTTACCAATTTGAAACTTTTCTGCGGTATAGTGACCTGAAAAATGTTTTTGATTTTTCCGGACCGCGCGTGCTTCTACTAGGCGTCAAACTTTGGTACCTTCGACGATAAGATAAGAATTATTTTAAAAATTTATAAAAAAATTACATAAAATCTTGCAATATACTTAATTTGGTGTCATTGGAAAGATAATGTTTTCCACTTTAAAGTGACATAAAAATTGTTTTCGACTAATTATTCTTTCGGAAGTTATTGGGTTAATTTGACGAAATGTAACCTAATTTTAGATAATTAGAATTTGAAAAACAAATGGCTCCGAGGTTGCGCACATCGCCAACACGCAAAGAACATCTGTTCAAAATTTGGTAACTCTTGGTTCTACGGTCTGTTCTGTAGATCGACAACAGATAGACAGAAATTCATCTCTCTCAGTGTCAGAAATTAGCAGACACAAGGGAGTTGGCCAATAAGTGATATTGTTGATTGTTTTGCATACGCTCTGTAACTGTATTTCTGGCGTGTGAGAGTGAAAAATATTACTATGAATGTGAAATATTTTCTTCATTCATTCAATTTTCATTTTAAGGATCAGGACAAATTGAAGATTCAGTCCGTGAGCGACATATTTGAAGAAAGATCTGTCTATTCCCCTTAAACAATGGCAGGTCGTAACCTCAACAATGAAAGACTTCTTGAAGATTTAGCCATGAAGTTCAGGGTCCGCTTGTGCGATACGTTGTGTCGGTTTTTAAATTTCAAAGCTTTATGGTCTAGTGCTTGTCGCATGTTTCTTTTTTTTGTTATACTAGGCTCCATCGTATGACTGCAAAGAGAGAAGATGAACTAATGCAAACTGCATTCCGAGGTAAAAGACTTTAAGAGTGAAGATTATTTCGCTGGTTTTATGCAATAATTTATTTTATAAATGAATTGACTTTTTTTGATTGAATTTGGGCATATTTTAAATAAATGAAATACATATTAAAATAATCTTCTGTGTCAAAGTTGTGATGACCATCTTTGTTAGTTTTGCTGTTTTGGCAAGCTTAAGCACAGCTTTTGAATTTCTTTATGAACAAAATACCGAATTAGAATAATTAATACGATTGGTATCTCATTAAAATCAGATACCATATCAGATACCGATAAAGTGTGTGTGTGTGTGGAGGGGGGGGGGGTTAAAGAGAAAAAACTATTTCGAATCGCAAAGCAGTACGATGTCAGAAATACTGTCCACATGTTTTAGAGGGCGCGGTTTTCAGAACTAAATTTCACACGTGCAACCGAAACAATTTTGCTATAAATTTTTGAGCCGCCACGTATGAAGACCGTCTAATGAGACCTTACATCATGCTGTTTGTCCAGACGCTAGGCAATTTTCGATCGTTTGTTCTACATCAAAATTCTGCCGTATTTTTTCGAATAAGAGCATATTCCTTTGTCGCTGTGTCACTCAGTATGATTTCAACATGATGGGGCCCTACACATTTCGCCCATGGATTCCGGCAACATTTAAACGTTATGTTTGGACAGCAGTGGATTCTTTGGGGATTTCAGTGGTGTAACTGCAACGTTGCCGCCCGGGCCGCACATGCATCATTCCGCCTTTTCTTTACAAGCTGCATTGGACCCATAAGCCTCAAAATAAAAATTAAACTCCAAGAAGCAAACATATTATTACGTAATTCGTCATTTTTCGCTCTCAGTCTCTACTGATAAGTTGCGAAATCGTACGTCAACCACGAGTCTTTCGTTCCCGTATCGGCAGATAAACGGCATAGGACAAAAATGAATAACATTAGTCTTTTTTTGTGTGTATACAATGATTGAGCTAGTGCTTCTGCTCTTCTTAACTATGTATTGTTTTCCATCATCTCTGATTTTACTGTCCTTTTTGAAATAATGCTAGGGGTGGACCGTCCCCGACCGACCGACACGACTGGTGTGGTGGTCATGTTTATAGCCCTGCCAGATCTCCGAGCATTTCATACCTTTTCTTCTGCTTATGAAAGCAAAAGTGTATGAGATCCATTTTGAAACAAATGAATATCTTGTCGCGCTTATCTCTGTAGCTGCTAGAAATAATCCGATGCACTGTAGGAATGTTCTAGAATGTTAGGAATTCAATGCAGAACCGATGCAAGCATTTGTAAGACTTGTGGTCGAAATTTTACACACCTTTTGTAGCATTCAATCATTTTGCTAATGTGAAACTCATTATTAAAATGCAGATGCATTTTCTGTTGTCTCTTTACTTTTATTTTTTCTAACTAGCGAAGAAAGTGTTTTCGACCCTTCATTGCTATGAGATTCTGTATCTATCTGAATCTCCCGCGAGTTTCAATACCGGTGCTGAAGCACCTTGTATAACTGAAAAGTTTAAAATACGGGCTTGTTTCATAAAGCAAGATAACAAAAGCTCTTTAGGGTGCACAAATTCGTCGCGCGAATTAAATACTCTGTCTAGGCAGATGAGATGATCACAGCATTCTATCGGAACACAGAACTCATTGGTACGTGAAGCTAGTTATGCGTTAGCGTACAGAAGTCTCAGTTGGAAGATGAAACGTGCTCGATGATTAAATTAAGAAATGTGACAGAGGTTTTCAGTCTAAAGGAAACTTCCCAATCTGAAACTCAACGGCAACATGTGAGGTGGTATAGAGTGCGTAATAAAATAGGTGTTGTTTATGTACAATGAATTCAATAAATTCGGTACAGTTCATAAAAGAGGCAGGGCAAAGATCAGAACGGTCAAGCACGTTTACTACTTTTGGGAGTTACTGAAACAGTCTGGTGCATTTAATGTTAATTTAATTCCTTTCCAATGTTTTTTAGGGTAAAACTATTTTTTTCTATGAGAAAGTTAAAAATACTTGTAGAAAATATAAAAAAATTAAGAAATTTTTACCAAATAATGAAAATCGCTTATAAATAAGTTATAATAATTTTAGTAAAGTCTGATACGTATTTTTTTATTCGCAACATTCCAATTATTTGCCTAATAAAATATACTTTTGAGGATAAATACAAATGACTCTCAAGGCGGTTAAAAAGAGAAAGAATTACTTATTTTAATATAAAAATTATACGAATGCCATTTAATCTTAAATAAAATTTTTAAGACAAAAAATGTCTCAGTTTACAAAAAAACCCAAAAAAATATTAGAATTTATTTTCAAAAAAAAGTTCTTCATGTAAATAATTCAAAACACTTTAACAACTAACTTTTAATCGTAATGGATAAGGGTAACTGTTTTCTTCGTGTGAATTATGTTTCATATTACTCTTATTTCTGAGTTACTATTTGCTTCCTGAGAAAATTTTCCAATATTGCAGCTGTAGCTGAAAACAATACTTCAGAGGATGTCACCGACGCAAACTATCCGACTTTAAAATTTTAAATCGCCTTCGGCACTGCGCCAAAAATTTCCCTTTCTTGTTGTGTTTATTGCAACTATTAAATCAAAAAAAAAAAGAGATCAATTTAAAAAACTATTGAAGTCACTCCGTATTTACTACTTAAAAATTTCCTATAAACTTTAGATTGTGTATCCACCCTCATAAAATCGATAAATTTTTAACAAAATTTTAGATTTTATTGTCGGTTGAATTTTTATTAATTCACACAAGGGACAGAAATAACTAGTCTATTCTTATACGTTTTTTTTATTCATATATTTATTTTTGCATTATTGAATGGAAAAGTGAAGATTCTTCCCTGACATAAATGGCATTAAAAGCAGAATAAAAAAATTACGGCAAGTTCGTGATTTACTTTTATAATATTTGAAAACCGATAAATGAAATAAAAAAAATAAGAATAATATTAAAATGTGCAAAGTTGTGTAAACGTCTTAAATTCACTGTAAATTTGAAAATTTAACGTAAAAAAAGGCGTCTAATGCAATGCATAAAAAGGTGGAAACTACCAAAATGTGCAATTAACAATTGTACTCTTTACCTGGCCTGGAATCAGACATCATGAAAATTCCAACAACCAAACAGAAAAAGAGTTACATAAGATTTAACAGAACGAAGGCACAAAGTTCACTGAAACGAGACTTAAGTATTCGAAACACATTCCCCGACTTCAACTTCTGTTAACCCTTCTATGAATGGGTTTTCATACAAAACAATCTATGTCCTTCAGAGCTCCAGACTGTTTTCAACCGATCCCCAAAGAAAATATGTCCATTTGTCTACTGTCGTGTAGTTTTTTCTTTAATTAGCTTAATAACTTTAATTATAGATTTCTGATAAGAGTTTAAGCAATCAGGATCCAAATAAAAGATCTTATATAAAGTACATTAAAAAAATTAAGTAATCCGCGTTGTGTTCAAAATATATTTTAGCAATAACCCCAGGAAGTAACATTACACAGACATAAATTTATAAGTAGATAATTCCAGACCTGGAAAATCTGTTAGGACACATTGAGTGAGAACAAAACACAAGCATGAACAAATGACAGAAACTGTGTTAAAAATTAATTTCAGTTTATTAAAGAATTTTAGAAAATGTTAATGCATTTTGGTGGGGATTTACCTAGCATGAACTGAGCACGTATAATGTTGCTCTGGATTCAAAACACTTACATGTCTGTTGGATAAAAAGTCAAAGGCAGGTTAATTAGAGTTCATGTCAGCACTGTGTCTTCTATCCAACCCAAATAATAAAAGTCCTGAAAATTCCCTATTCAAAATTAATGCTGGTGGTTAAAATGTAATTAGCATGCAGATGCTTGTAAAGGTAGTCAACTAAGTTAAACACACAAATTATAATGCATTCCAAATTCACATCAGTATTACTTACATATAATATTTGCTCACAAAAGCAACATCCTGTATTTTAGGGACATAGTTAACACATAGCAAACAAGTAACCAAAATTTAAAACTTCTTCCTACATTAATTACTTAAATGAGCGTCTGCACAGCACTTAAAATTTACAAATCCGAAAGATAATATGTGGTTTTAAGCCTACCAATTTAAAACTTTTAAATTAAAATTTTCAATTTCAAAACAAAAACAAACTTAACTGAGGTCATCACTTGCAGTCGGTAGCGCTAGGGGTCCGGAACAGAAGCACAAAAGGAACTGGCAGGCAGGGCGAGTCTCGGATCAATTTCAGATGCATTTCAGGAATCCTTGTGGAAATTTCTCTCCCTCCTAGCTGGTATTCAGGCACTAGACCTTGTGGCAATCAGCTCCCATCTGCAGGTGGTTTCGACAGGCTTGCTTGGAGAAGTCAGCAGGCACTTCAGTAGTAGGGCTCCAAGACTCACGCTTCAGGTGCTTTCACAAACAGGCATGGACGGTTGTCTGGTCAAATTTTTGCCGGGAAAAGGCCAGGCTGCTCAGAGCCGCTTACACCGCTAGAAGTGGCAGCCAGTCCAGCACTCCGAGGCAAAGGGGCAAGCCATGGCCGCACTTGCCGATTCACCTTCCACGAAACAGTAACCTCGACGCGTGCAAAAAGTTTCAAGCTGCCGTTATCATGCAGCCGAAATGTTAGATTGTTCAATGGGCCTCTGCTTAGCACCCATTCGTTACAAAACCGCTAATGGCAGTTATCATTCCACACGTCGAGCATCAGAGTTCACAGTATTTACGCCGAGTTCATTGCCAGAATCCAAAATCTTGTTTTTTCTTGTTCCAAAGTCTTGTCTTTTTCTTCTTCTTGTCCTCCCCTCTCTCCGTCAAGCACTCTCCCTCTTATACAAAAATCAGATATCGTGCCAAGCTTTACCTTCATCGCTCCTTCCAGTGCCAACGGTCAAGCGTTTTTTAATTGGCAAGGCATAGAAACAAAATCAAATTAATTGTGCCAGGACGCCAAATTGTCCTCAGAAACTCGCCAACCAGACCAGCAGCCCCTTGTGCACACCCCAAAGACTTGCAGATAGCCAATTGGAAAGCTAGGACTCTATCCTGATTGGAGGTCGCGGATTCTCAGAAAAAGGGTAGGTAATGCCCTGACACGTCCAAAGGGTAATTATTCACTATCAGGGTTCGAAAAAGGGTCTTTGTGTGAAAACAGACAATTTGTCGCGTCAGGACAGTAAAATTTGGGTGGTCCGTTACAAGCTTATTGTTAGAGAGTCATAAAACTGGCGAAAACAGGAAATTGACCCTCCTAGCAAAAGAAGGTTCAAACCGTTTTCTACAAAAGAGCGGAGGACCACAGAAACAATTTTCAATTTCGAACCTCAGCGGGGATTCAAAACGTGAAATAAGCAATTACGGGCAATTCAAAAACATGCGCGTGCGTTACTCCAGAAAGGGGAAGTATACAAAGTAAAAATGGAAATAAAAAGGTCGTATTCTATAAAGGGGGTTGTGTTGAGTTAAGGAAGGCTAGCTGTCCAGAGTTCAACAAGTGCGTAAGAAAAAAAACAATTTTATGCAAGTTTAAACAAAGAATTAAAACAAAGAATTTTTTAAGTGTCTTAACAAAAAAAAGGAATTAATTTGCCGAAGAATAAACAATGATTAATATAAACTACACCACACTACCTCGAAATTTTGATTTTTGTCGTGATACAAACAGAAACTGGACCACTGTGCGACGATCCCTTATGGAAATTATTCGAAAATTTCGGTTTTGAAGAACATCCAATAATTTAGACAATCTTGGCATTCAACGTAGTATTTAATAGAATTGATGATATTGATCCTATCTAGGTACAGGTACAAATTCGGTAACTCTCCTTTAAAAATATTAATAAAATTTTTCAATGTGAGGAAAATTAAATTCATGTAAAGAAGGTAGAAAACTGATTATATCATTGAATTCATTTAATAAATTACCTCAAGTATTACCAATTTTAATAAATAAGTCTTTAATTACTTACTTATTCATGAAGGAAAATCGGTTTCTTTCCTCTGGCTGCCAATCTCAAACACAGATTTATTAAATTGACATTCAATCAGATAAATAGATTCTGCTGAGTTTTCTTATTTTTATGAATAGAGATTTACGGACATGGTAAACCGGCTTCATGTACTTACTCAGTCTACTGCATCTACCAACTATCTTTATAATAAAAGCTATGTTTAAAGCAAACAATGAAAGGAAAATCCCATTATTGAATGAGGCAGTAAAATAAAATCAAAAACTTCTTTCTACAGACCAAAGATGTTTGATAATGCATAAATTAAATATTGCTTTTAATTAAAATATAGAAATCAAATATTACTTTTTCTTAAAATGTTAGACACTAAATATTATTTTCATTGAAAACGTAGAAATTAAATATAACTTTTAATTAAATTAGAGAAGCTAAACATTATGTTTAATTAAAATGCAGAAATTAAACATTATATATCTTTACCTAAGAGGTAAATAGCCTTAAGTGTAACTTTACTGATCTATCGTGTTACCATTATAACGAGGGCATCTTCGGATCTGCAAAGTGACGTAGTTGTTTGTCGAAAAGAACAGCCATTGCAAGATATTGCTCTCTGCACCTTCTTTAACTCTCTTTTAAAATATTAAAATTAAGATTGTTTACCTCTTGTTAACAGACATAAATATTTAATTGAATAAGAATAGTAAGTATTTATGTGATGAATTTTGATACCGCCAGTAGTTCTTAAATAGGAAAATGTAGTTTTCTGTCATAAAAATACAGGAATAAATAGAGAAAAATTTATAAAAAAGAATTAAAATCTGTACATATAATATGCATTAGGATATAATGAAGAACTATTTATGGGAGTATTTCATTTTAATAAATATGTCTTTAAAATAAATAGATGAGTTTTAAATAACATAAAAATTTGATGATATTTTGTTCTGAAAGAAATACATAGTTATTTATTTCTTTATTTCATGCTGGTATGAGTGGAATAATTTATGTTTTTTCGGCCTAAATTTTGTTCTCTAAAGGATGTGTGGAACTTAAACCGTTCTTGCAAAGTCCGATATCAAAGCTTCTCTTCAATACATGCTTTGGAGGCGACGCTTTTTTTTTACTCAGGTGAGTAATTAAGAGTCCAGTTTTTTTGATGGAAAAAAGCTCATTATGAAACACATGAAATTGCAAAGTCAATGTGGGCACAATTACGAAACTGCTAGTACAATCGAGTGGGAAAAATCTTTCTTCGGTGCAATTAGAATCTTAGGTTTATTTCTAAAAGGAAAAATTCCAAAAATATTAATATATCGTCAATCACAGTATACTAGATCTTATATCAAAAATTCCATTTGGTGGAAAATTCACTTGTTGATACCGTTTCATATCGTCAACGAATACAGTGAAGTTCCTTCCTTCCGTATCCCAAATCCGTTCTCAGCTGTGGTTCCACGTGCGACGGGTGCATCACACATCCTTCTTTTAGGCCTATTTGGCTAATTTGTTCGCCTAACCATGTTGAGTTAGCCACAGTTTTTAAATCAAAATAAGAAGGCAGGTTCTTGTCCAGATTAATTATATTCTAATTACATTTAATAGAAAAACAAAAAAGAAAAAAAAAAGAAAAATATATAGAAGAAACAGAGGTAAACTATAACGATAACAATACACCATTTTGAGCGCCCAACACAGCAGCATCCAGTGATTGCACCAACGAAATTTTCTTACAATTAACCAACAAATCACTATAGATTTAAAAAACAAAAAATCTCTAATAATTGAAATAATTAAAACACATAAAGAAAAAAATTATACAATAAAAGATAATATAATCAAAAGAGGAGAAATGGAAGAGAACTCGAATGGCAAACTTTTTAAAAGAGCCACTCACCACCTCAGATCTAATATGGACATTTTTTCTGTTGAGGATAAGACTACAAAGTCAAAATTATACCCCCTGTGGCCTGAATTTGTCCATTAACTGAAATATAAGAAATAATCCCTTTGAAAAAAGAAAAAGCATAATAAAGTCCTTTAAAACAAATCCAATAGTCACTAGAGAATGTAAAAAAAATACCTTCTGCCGAAATAGAAGCAAGAAATGACGCCAACAATAAACACACGAGGACAAAGGAAGAATTTTAATTAATTTTTAATTTTAATATCTTTCGTTAAATGTATTATTTATTTAAATTTATTTTATTAATTGTAACTGCTAAATACATTTACATATTTTTAAATAACTTGATTAAACACATTTGCTGAAAAATAGAATAAAAAGCAACAGTTCATCAGTTCTGGCGAATTAAGCAACCCACGCTGTCACTCGGTGGTCAGACCCCGTATATTTTCTTGTTTAGTATCGCTCACACCTTCCTCTTCTCGGAACCCACGTGACATGAACCCTCTTCACGATCCCTATGACCTTTGCCTCTGGGGGGGCGGAGATCAGAGGAACCGTATGGGGGCTATTATGCCTGTCATCGGGCGGCAGTGACAGATGACTTCTGTTGAACTTTGATCTTTGTGAAAGGATCTATTGTGAAAAGACCTCTTTGTATGAAGACCCTTTTTGAGGTCGGAATGGGGAACGTTTTAAGAATTTTATCTTAAAACCCTACATAAACCTTAAGTTAGAAAGTTTTTTTAATTTTTTATATGAGTCTTATTGTTCCAAATTAAATCTGTAAGTTTCATGGGATTCTCTTGACTACATATTTGTAAAAATATTTTTATTCTGTCGATTACGAGATAACTATTTCTGGTGTTAATCTCCAAGTGAATAAGATTCTTTTTGTTAAATTTTCATAACTTAGTATTTGCAATCAAGGGTGGATCTAGGAATCCCTTAAGGGGGGACTACTATAGAAATATAGAAAAAAAATTCCGTGTTTTGAAATCTTAAAAATTAAGAATAACGTAATTAAAATAATTATTTACTTTAAATTACTTAATTAAGTTGTAATTGGTTAACTTTTAAACATTTAAATTTTATTTACTAAATATATACAGCATCGGATCCTGGAATTCGTGAAGGATACTGTGAGAAATATTATTCATATTATTAACTTTTAAACTTTTAAAAAATGCTTTATATTTAAATAAAATTGTTTTGTTTTCATTTTTTTAGTCAAAGAGTTTTGACCTCTTTACAAGATTGCAAATTTGTCGTATATAATCTACTTGACTTTTCCTTGCAAAATATATCAACCTAATCATACTTCCCAATTCGCTAGCCATATTTTGAACTATTTTTGTATCGATTTTTTCATAGATACAAAATACTATTTTTGCATCTATGACAAAATGTCAACTCTGACGAGGCGCGTTCATGTAACTCAGAATCGATATTTTCTCTGAGCAACAAACTAAGTTTTACCAATATAGTAATCGGTAAGATTTTTATTTGGAGAAGTTTTAACTAAATGTTAGTAATACATTTCTCAAAATTGCTGACTCAGGAGATTAAATTTAGCGTTGTTTATTTACTGCTGAATACAAATACCGTTGAAGCTTAAAATAAGATATCACATTCGATTTTTTTAAAAAAATTTGCTGACAGATCATACCATATATACCCTTCGCCACGCTTTGTATATATGCGATGTACGTCGAATAGGTTTTGATAAATGCGAAAAAATGTCCTGATGGAATCTTTTATAATCATTAACTGCATTAAAATTCTTAATTATATATCCGGCGTTTTGCATTTATTTTTATTATACCACATTGCTTCCTAGTTATTCATAAAAATGTTATACTTTTTATATTCTTTAGAAAAAAATAAATTTGTATTGTATTAAATCTTCCAATATTTTGTTTAATCGTCTTGTTTTATAAAACCATTCTGTAGGTTTACCACAGATGCCCTTAGGTAATGCTCTTTTTTATAATTTTTCTATGGGATAAATTTACTTGCTGAGTTGTCTTTAAATTAGTTTTATCTGTTCTTTTGTGCGTGTTCATAAACGTAAGGAAGAAATTTATTTGATTTTATTATTCAAAAAATCCCAAGCTAGAATCTTATATAATGCTGAACTGCCTTAAAATTCCCAATGATAACAAAATATTATGTTAAGCAAATATACGATTTTATATAATCAATGTTAATCTATTCAGAATGAAACAGCTCAACACGTTGGCTACATACATTTTGTGCATTATCCTTCTTAAATACACTAATAAATGAAAACAAGGAAAGTTTTAATTGAAAGGTATAAACGTACTCGCATGTTAAGCAAATCTTGTATATATGTATAGTATTTTGTATTCAAAAATTAAGTTTAAAAGGCAATTTGAATTCTAAAGTCCTTAAATGAAAGTAATATATAAAAGAGAAAATTGTCATTTTTTTCATTTTTAATTTTATATTTCTCTGGTTTTTTAAATTAGAAACAATTCAGAATTTTAAAATCTTATAGAACAGGCTAATAATAATATGTATATGTGTAAATTCAAGATTTATAAGCGTTCAATTTTATGCTCGTTAATTGACACTCATTTTGGATGCACATTTATTCTCTAAATCTAAACAGTAGCAACTGAGAGTGCGTTTTCAATTTTACTCAAGGACCATGGGACAACTGGTCCTAATTTTACGCTGCAAAACGAAATATGTGTTGAAAGATTAGATCTATTGAAGCTGACACTCCCCAACCGCAGACACCCCCTCTCATTGTGTCGACGCGTGACACTTGGGGGAAGAGAAAAACTGGTAGAAGGAAAATCTCGGGACTGACACTTATGAGGGACATTTCTTCCCGAGACAGTCTCGGGTCTGCCGTTATAGCAGGAGAAAAGTTCGCAGCGATTTCTCGGGCCTGACACCAGGAGGGTTAATAATCTTTTCATAACACTCAATATATCGTCTGTTCTATCTACAACCTTTTCTGTTTTGAGAAAATTGGCATGTAGTTTTACTCCCAAACCATATGAAATTTTGCATCAAATTCTTCAAGAATTCTGAAGACGAAAAGGATTTCGGTTCACTCCGTTTGACAGAAAGTTCACAATGATTTCTAACATTCATCAGTGATTTTCTTTGCTGTACGCAATATTTGCATGGATTTTCATGAAAATTGCATGGGATAATCAGGAAGAAATAAATGTTTTCTTTAAAAATCCCAAATTTTTTCGCATGGTTTTTGCTTATAACATACAGAGTAGGGTGGAATCAAAAAATGAAAGAAGAAAATTTGCAACGCCTGTATGTGGAAAAGTTGCTTATTACTCAGCCTATTTATAATTCGAAATCTCAGCTATATCAAATTAAATTTTTGGCTGTCCCAATAACATAAGAATTCAGCTATTTCGCCTAATTTGTCACAAAACTAGCAAAAAAATTATAAATTATGATAACTCTGATTTCAAACCAAGCATGATTCAAATTAAACTGTCAGAAAAATTAAAAGTTTTTACGGACCCAAAGATCGTTCGAAGAATTGTAATTGGAAATAATCTGTATTATCATAAGATATAGTATGAATTCTTCACGATATTTTCCTCTATTCTGAATTCCGCACAATATCGTGAAGCATCGTAATATTGTAGACTAAACAATTTGTTAGCCTATCTGCATAAAAATTGCTAAGAAGTGTAATAATAATTTATGTGAAATTTTAACTTCCTGCAACGTAATCTTTAGCTGCCAATTTTCCATCGAAATCTTTAAGATTTATTAATTTTTCATGCATCTCCTGGCTCTCTTCTCAGTGAAAATAACCGAGAACTGATCGCATGGAAATGCTTCATATGGAGTTCCACCACCATTCCACCCTTTGCTCCACCTGTTACATTCTGAAACACTCACTAATTTTGCAAACGTCGAGTGTGCTGCTGATTAAACAACCCCCAAGGTAAAATGTAACACAATTTTTGCTTTTTCCTATTTTTTTCTTCTGACGTCTATCAATAAAATATTTAAGCAACCCTACTAAAAATCTCTTAGGTTTGATTAAATTAATAAAATTTACCGAAATGAAACTTGAATTTGTCACAGTTTTTGAGAATAATAAAACGTCAAACTCTTTTAAAGTCAGACGGAAAAATTTCCTTCTGACTGTTTGACGTTTTATTATTGTTGTGTAATCAGCAAGTTACTCGAAGTTTGCAAAATTAGTGAGTGCTTCAGAATGTAATCGATGTTTCGGAATGTAAAATGACGACAAAAGTGGTAATCTTATAATTAAACAGATAGTGTATCGCGTGAGTGTTTGTGAAAGCGATGTTTCATTATAAATCGGTCAGTCAATTCGACAAGTTTTTCGCAATGTCTTCACCCAATATAAATTATATACCTAATTTCTACTCGCAAGAGGAATGTAATGAAATGTTCACAAAACTTTCAATGTGCCCCTTCAAACAACCAATCATCAAAGTCTGGGGTAAATCCTATAGACCCCTAAGGAAATCATG